>BMAO01039762.1:0-70463 GCA_019973975.1 Trichonephila clavata
ATATTAAGCCTTAAAAATACAAAATAATTCGAAGTTAAGTACATAATTACCTATTACTTATTTCAAACGAGTAAAATGTAAGAGAAGAAATGCCCCGTTTCAGCGGGTCAATTTCTTCGAAAAAGAGTCTACTGATGGTGGGGATCACAAGTATATATTTTAACTAATAGTAACTACATTCAAGACTAAAATAAAACATCTCTTGTGGCTCTCTATAAATTAAAACTTTATTACGCCTGTCCCCTTTTGGATAGCTGACACTGGATATCGTATGGGTGAAAGGGAATATCTATTGTGACCTCACTCCTGGATGTTGAGAAAGTTATTAGTGAAAGATGTGTAAGCATATCAAATTTCATGATTTAACATATACTCCCGTCTTGAACCCTTAAAGTTTCAACACAAAAGACAACTGACTTAAACATTCAGAGTACAAAATAAAGAAATAAGGCACGATAAATGAAATAAAATTCACACATATTTCAGAAAAATATAACAAACTTTTTGTAACACTAAAAAATATTTTCCAAATTCGATCCAATGCCGCCCTTAAAATTTGCCGCTCCGGACAGGGTCCGGTTTGTCCGGCCCTAGAGCCGCCCCTGATACCATTTCTCTAGCAACTCGATAAATTTCTAGGGGGTTTTCAATGTATCTTTGTTTTCTTTTAAAAATCGTAAAAACTGATCCAATACTTTCGCGAAAATTAAAAAATTCAATACCATCTTCATAAATATCCGTTAGTCTTTGTATAAGAGCTTTCTTCTTAATTTTAGGTAATATCTCTCGTCAAAAATACAGTTAGGTGTGTTCTAAAACAGTTTCATATATCTCAGCTCTTCGGGATAGTTCTGTTATTGTCCTATCGCATATGACATAAAATGAATTCACTGTGAAATTTTCCCATCTTTCAAATTCATAAATGATTTTCCGAATTCATGTCGAAATTTTGGATATAATATTCTAGATATTTTGGTAGACTAGATCCTTTTAATAATTCACACTCAACTTTTTGCAACTATTTTACTTGTAGCAATTTTCTCAGCAGTAAGATATTCAAAATCAGGTCATTAGGTAAATTTCATATTTGTCCATCTGTTTTCAAAAGGGAAGTTGTGCCTTCACTATTGAACCTTTTTCCCTCATTCGCGTCACGGATTTCGGCAGGGTATCTCTTGTATGCGTATAACCAGTCTTATAGCTCGTACGACATCTCCTTTTGCTGACCATCATGTACCTAAAACTTTTATCACCGATATTGCACGTTTACTTCTTTCCAGAATTTTATTAATATTCGCCAATGATGGGTTGATAAATTCAACTTTCAGTGGTGCAATATCCCACTAGAGGCCAAGGCCTACTGTGCCCATCTCAGTTTTCGTGACCTTGGGCACTGAGAAGCATGCCTCATGTTCCGGTCAGAGTGGTCAGTCTGGCGCGAAACCTTAGTTCCCGAGCACAAGCTTGGTACTCATTTTATCGACCCATTGAAGGATTAAAGGCTGAGTCGACCTTGCCAGCCCGGGGTTTGAACCCTGAACGTGGTGTGAAAGCGCGACACGCTACCACTCGATTAACAGATGGGGGGGGGTATGCAGAGAAAAAAATGAAATCTTCTGGGCAGCTAATATGTTTAATCACATCGCTACAACTTTTGTTGCAAAATTTTCTACTAAATTTAAGGAGTGACTGGCACAAAAAAAAAAAGTTGCGCTTGTAACTGTAGTTTAATATGTGCTGTAGACTTGAGTATTACCTGGACATATTGAATGCATTATCAAATGACTGACCTGTATAATTTTCAATATTTTATCCAAATTTAGCAAAAAGTTCTAATACTTACTCTGTCAGGACGTCTTAAGGCATGGGCCAACTGGGCAGGGCTCGGCCACATTGGGCCTCATTCTCGTTTTCGACATCAGCCTTAATAAGATCATGTTTCGAATAATTTCAACGTTCGAATGTTTTTTTCGGTGGTATATTCTCCCGAAAAACTTGGAATTTCGGATATATGTCAACTGGCTACATGTGATGACCGTCGTCCTTATATAGGCCTAGCCGATTTGTGCAATTGTAAGTTATACACATTTATTTGTTTGGGGTTTGTACGAGTATTGACAACGTATGCTACGCACTGTTTACTTTTATGCGTCATAGTTGGGGCCTACATTTGTGCAGAGGTCAGGGTCTACTTTTGCGAAAGGGCCCCAAGAAGTCTAAAGACATCCCTGCTTACTGTTACTAATATAAAAATGTATAAATGTGCTGTGTGTGAAGCCTTCTGTGCGTATAAATTGTACAAATCTTGTGGTATGAATTGCTCAAGTTTAGGGCCCTGGCGGCCATCGGCCGCTTAATCCACCCTGCACAAAGCCTTAATTTATCAGACTCTAACTAGGTCTGGGCCTATAGTATTTGTATCTCGTGCAGAAAGATTACCAAAGAAATTCAAAATTGAAAGATTTGCTAGATTTCTAAGCAAAACGATGTTGATATCAGTGGCGTAATGTACGCTCCCGCATACGTGTGTGTGTGGGGGGGCAACCCGGTGTGTTACGGTTTTGCAATCTTTGTAAGATATGCTTGGGCCCAAAATCTGATTTTGCATGGAGGCCCTAATATTCTACGTAACGCCATTGTTAACTAGTAAATTTTTTCATCAGATTATTTTCCAAAAACTCAATAAATGTTTTGTTTTTCAAAAAATTTAAAATTTGCAATAAATTCATTAAGTTCTTATGAATGTTTTGTTTCATTGATTTTTATTAAATACATGAATATTTAGATCTATATAAATAAAATGTACTCTAATAAACTTAATTTTGGTGAAATATGTTTGTTTTTTACTATATCCTTTAACACGAAAAAATATTTCATTTCCAAAATAATCAGTTTCGTGTTAAACAATTTTCACCGTATTCGGAAATATGCGTATTTTTTAAAAAAAAAAATTTAAAAAAAAATATTAACAGCTAAACTAGTTTCATGAAAATTTTTAAATTATTGTATATGTTTGATTTTCCTGTGCAATTGTCTGTACTTCATAATATTTAGTATTTTGGATAGCTAACCCTTCTAGCAAAGTAGACATGTTTTTTAGAACTTATAAATAATATTGTGCGTATCTCATTACTTGGTACCATCCGAAACATTTTTCAAATGATTTACTACTTGCTAGCGTTTCAAAATTTGAACATACGTTAAATAATTAATTATATATTAATAAGAAAAGTTTTTCATAGGATTATAAAAAGATATTGATGTATTATATGAAATGCAATTTTGCTGTATTTTTACCACTTGTAAAAATGATCTAACTGTACTTAACAATTGTTAATATTCTTACACATGGAATTTTATTGCAAAGCTTTATAAAATATTTCGCTTATTCAATTTTAAGTGAACGCGGGAAAAAACATGAAAAATACTTTTTGAACTTTACGTAGAAATTTCTTCACTAAATTCCGACGTATTTCTTTATAATTACATAGTTAATTTCGGCTTATATTTGATTCAAATTATTTTATGATAGATCTATTTTAATGCGTATTTACATTCTTATAAAAACTTTGCTTCGTTTATATATCTGATTTTCCCCTTATGATGTGTAGGAAATTTTTTTATCTTTAATCATTTCAACTGCTTTACAGATAAATCAATTGAGGAAGAAAATATTGCTGTTCTCAGTATAACTATAGATCTATGTCACGCGGTAGTCTTTCAAGATAGCTTTGATTCTACTCTGCATTGTGTCAATGGAACAAACTGCTTCTTCAAAAAGTTTTCTAGGAAGACCACACCTCTAAGCCCCGATACTGTTGAACCACTTTGACCAGATGCCTCCAATAAATGTCAAAAGTAAATCATTCCCTTTTCCGAGAAGAAGGCAATCAGACTCTCTGTCTCCGCCTTTTCATCTTTAGAATCTCTCGCACCCCTAAATCAGGATCGGCAGCACATAATTGCTTATTTCACAGCCAAATCTTGAAAAGCGGCTTACTTTAAGAGGTTTAGGTGATTTAAACATCCCTAATAGAATTATTAGCCATTATAACTCATTTGGAATTATCCAATTAATATTATACGCATATTGTTGCAATGAACATAAAATCATTTCGCTAAAACAATGTTTTTCCCCTTCTTTCTTTTTAAACCTAGAAACGATTTATAAAGGTCTATATTTTGTTTTTATAAATGTTAAGCTTAGGGTACATAGTGATCTCAGTAAGGAAGTTTTTAATTTGTTTTTTTAGCCCAAATCTTATCAGGTATATATATATATGCTGACAATGTTTTAAATTGATCGATTGGGTCATGGAGCAACACAGGTTTCTAATTTTACTAATTTCATGGTATTCAATTGTTATTTTATGCATTTTTTATACTAAGCAAATTTTTTAAACATTTCTTTATTTTATTGCTGATCAATAAACTGTGTGTGAATCCAATAGTTAGATATTTAAAAAAACCCGAAATTTCGGAGATATTTCTCGGAAAAATTTTAATAAATAAGGTGTTGTTTGAATTCTTTTTTATAATCATCAGACAAATCTTTGAAAAACATGCCCAGACTTTCCAAAATTTTTATTAAATCCCGTCAGAATTTATTAAAAATGTACAACTCTTTCTAATATGAGATTGTTGTGATCGTTCCTGAGTTTCTCTCAATTTTACTATCAAGCAAATTTTGTCTTGTTAAACACATCCGAGCCTGTTTTAATAAAAGCATTTCTTCATTCATCTCACAATAATTGAAATATATCATTAGAATACTAAAGTATATTATTGCGAATCTTTTATTTTGCAGCAATATCTTCTTAAATTTCAAATAAAACCCTTCCAAGATTAATAGTTCTACGGAATTTCACCATTTTACTAAAATAAAATATTAGTATAATAATATAAAATTATTTTAATACATTTTTTTAAAAAATCAGAACGATGTGATTGTCAAAAAGATCACCAAAGAAAAATAGAAGTCTTTATGCAAGTTTGAATAAGTAATAGTAGCAATTGAGACAGAGACATTAACAAACTTTTTACGAGGTCCAATAAAAAGCTATCTTTCTATTTTAATGCGACTGATTTAATCTATCGATGTAAGATCGCTATTTGTTATGTGAAGGCTCAATTCATCAATTAGCTGCAGGTTTTATATATTTCTGAAAGTCTTCAAAAGTTAGCACATCTGGAAAATTATTTTTTAAATAGTAATACAAAAGTATAAATCGCGAAAATATTGAAGTATTAATAGTATTTAAAAAAAATTAATATTTGTTAAGCTGAGTATCAACATTATAAAAATAACTAGCAAAACCAAGAACTAAGTTATATTTTTATGCTGAAAACCCTCTTAGGATTCTAGTATAATTATGTGGTTGAAGGAAACGATTTTGATGAACTTAGCTACAACAGAATCATTTATAATGGAAGTGTAGCAAAGAAATAATTGACTTACATAATATTTCTAGGATTTCAAAACTGAATGAATACTTTATACCTTTTTTTAAAAAAGAAATACAGTTTCCTAATTTTCTTTACAAAACATGTACTGTTAAACGTTTTTTTCTTAAATGTATTTATGTTGCATGTAAATGTTAAAATTTTAATATAAATAACTATGCAGCTAATGATTGTTTACTTATGACTTGAAAAATATAAAATCAACTATACAAGGTTTTTCGATTTAAAAAAATTTATTACTTGTACCGCTTTGACATAAGATGGAATGCACCACTCTTAAGCTACTTTACTGCACAAACCATTGTATTTTTCAAATGGTTTTGGATTATACCTACTGTATTAAAAAGTGTTGTGTAACTAATATTGTTGACAGTCTTAAAAAAGTAGACAATTGATTGCTTTTAAAACTAAATAAAATATTAACTTATATTGCACATTTCCCATCATATAAATATTACTTACTAATTAATTACATTACTACAATCTTTAATGCTTTAGAAATGTTTCACAACTGTGATGCAATTATAATGTATATGTCACCACAGCTGAAAATCCCATCTAGCACTCTTTAAGATCAAAAAGTCATTCAAGACTTTCAGAGATGTAAGAATATTTACTTCATTCATCTGGTTGATACACAGAACACATATAAAGCAACCTGAAAAACTATAACTATTTAAAGTATTTTAAAACAAATAGTATATCAAAAACTGGTCCATTACTGGACAAAAAAATAAATAAATCCTTATTAGTACATCTATACCATAAAAAAGGCAATCACATTATATCATTACTTTCACTACCACTTTCCTCATCGCCCATGAAATGTAACACATGGATAAAATACCTGTTTCTAAATAGCAAGGCAGATTTTCAAGGTCTATTCCTGTATAACAAACAGCACAAATATTATCAAAATGATGAATAATTTATTATAAGAATTATTTACACATAAGTTAAAACATATTACTTACTTTAGTATATACTTTTGCTTGTATTGATAGCAAGCATTAACATCAGCTGATTCTATATATTTTATATTAAAACACTTACCTGCAAAAAGTATACATGTATTTTTTAAATTCGTATGTTTTAAAAGTATAAAATCAATTTTTTGCCTAAAATTTATTAAGAATGAATGATATAAAAAATTACCATATTCCCATCACTTTCCAAAATTTGTGTGTAACATTCAACTGCAATGGAATCTCTATCCTGCATGATTTTTAAATTATATGCTTCTAATATACTGTCATAAAGCCATTTGTGACAAAAATTTGGTTATTTTTGATAATTACTTACCTCCTCATCTGATATAAAAATATACAACAACTTTACCCCATAAAAACATAGCTAAATGTCTTGGAAAACATAAAACAACTCCACTACAAGCATATATCAGGTGTTAAAGATACAGTTAAGTTTTTTTGCAAATAGTTTTTGAATTGAGTAATGCTGACTAGACTGAGCTTGAATGTTTTCTTTCTTGACAACTAAAAAAAGAACATCCCAGAGTTTTCCTTTTTATTTTTATATCCCTAATAGTTGGCTTAAATATTTACTGCTAGTTTAAATGCTGATTGGGAGGTAGGTACATGAGGATCAGGTAAATAATTCTTTAGTAATTACTTTTTACCTTTCTTTTACTGAATTGCATGTTGAGACAATTGTTCCTGAACTATTTTACCTTGCAATAAACAATTTAATACTACTAGTAGAAGTTCAGTCTCCTGGTTTTTTTTTATGTCCTTACATATTTCTTTGGCGGAAGATCCCATGCCACACTTTCTATCTGAGATATGGAAAGAAGTATATTCAACATTTTCAACAACATGGAATCTCTCAAACAATTTAAGAATGAACTTAATATGTTTACATGGTGCATGATTATCTGAGCATTCACATGTATACCAAGCTGAACATGATAATTTTACACACCTGTAATGGCATTGATCACACACACACACAACCTCTTTCTGAAATGCTTCCATAATCTTTTTAACTACATAAAATACATCTCCATTAGTCTGCAATTTTACAAACCAAGAATTTGTTGCCTGGTCATAAATATCTGTCAGGAATCTTTAATTCATTTTAAAATGGAAATAGGTTGTGAGGATATAAACTGGGGAGAGTATCATTTAAAATTCTATAATGTGCTAAATATGTGTCATGCTGTATTTTCAACAAACTATCTGCTTGACAGTTAAATTTTCATTTTAAAATAATTGGACATTCATGTATTGTGAAAAGATTAACAATATATATTTTTATCAGTATTGGCATGCAGAAGTAGATGATGTGACTTATACTATTAGTAGGCTGAATTACAATAATTATCATCAAAATATTTATTGAAAGCAGGCTTTTTATCAGTCGATGCAATTTTAAAATTTTCCATTATTTGTTTACATCTTATTGAACTTATTCCTTCCAAAAGAGCTACTAGAGAAATTTCCCTTCGCATTTCAAAAATGGAAAACAAGATCATTTAATCATTTCTTCCAAGTGCATTGAAGGTGCCAATTGCAAAGCCAAACACTATTCCGAAATATGTTTTAAAAGCATGTGAAACTGTTTGGTCATCATTGGCCGTAATGCAATTAATTTTTAACTGGGCACCCTTTCTCTCAGAATGTTGAAACACAATACATATTTCCTGTATTTAATTTATTAGTAATAACATGAGCAACAGAGTAAAGCATTCCTTATTAGTCAAGTACAATTAAACTTCTATTAACCGAATACATATTCTAATACTGAAGATTTTTCAATACCCATTTCAAGATTAGCTTTAATGAACTCTATACAAGTTTTATAAACCAGTTGAAATGCTTGATTATGCTTTGAAAAATATATTACACTGATCCCTTAATAGTCTTTATAAAGAGTGATTCTACCAAGATATTCCATTAATAATTGGAATATAGAATCTTTGATATTTCTACAACTAGTTTTTCTTTTATATGTCTAGGAAGCTTCACATGTTAGCAAATGTGTTAAATATCTAAATCTACAATTTCACTCATGATATGGAAAAGGTTAAGGGAAAGTTAAATCTAAACATATTGTGTAGATCTTTACATGTGATTTCGTATAAAATTTTTTTGAGATAGATAATACATTCTAATAATGATTTTTTCTTACTTTAATTAAATAAATGTATTTTCTTATTAAGAATAGTGTTATTACCTTTGGTTGGATCCTAGCAGGGCACCCTTCTTTTACAAGAACACCTCCAGAAAATTTGTATTTTCTATTATTATTCTCACAATCATTTAAAAATTTAGAAAACAATTTACCTCATATATTTACGCTAATTTTTCATAACAATCAATAGAACTTTCGATTTAACGACAAGAAAAAGTTTTACACGCACGATATCGCCAAGTGGGCAATCGCACAGCAGGAACTAAAAAAATAATGAATCTACTACAATGGTAAATACCTGGAAATTTTAAAACGGATTAGTAAAACATTATAAATAATCAAAGCATAAAATTTTTACCATTCACGTGATCGGAGAATCGAGCTTTCACACGGCAGAAGCTAGAAAGTCGATGAACGGAAAATGTTAATTATATCAAATCAAAGCACAAAATAAAAAAAAATACAATATAAAAAGAGTAAAATAATAATAATTCAAAATTATGAATCAAAGTTTCTAGTTGTTAACATAAAGTTAGGAATTCCATAAATCAGCAAATATGTTAAAATGATGGAAAACGTAACAGGAAATTAATACAATATAAAAACTGTAAAAAAATTTAACAATTAAACATTACAATTCAAAATTATAAAATACCTAATCAATAAATCTCGCCGCTAGAATTTCATATACGAACCTTTCAGCACGAGCTCTATAGCAAGAATGATTTTAGTAGGTTCAATTAAGCCAACGATGAACTTGGCGATTTTCAAAAAGAGGCTAAAAATATCAAAGTAACCCATCCTTGTTTGTAGATTATAGGAATAGGTGCCTCCAAAGAAATTGAGCATTGTTTGTCCGGTCTTGTTTGTTCCTTTTACTGTCTCTATCCAGATGACACTAGCACTGTAATTAAAAAAACTACTTGGGTGCATCCATTTCTTTAATAACGATATCTAATGCATCAGGGAGAATCCTTTTTCAGTTTTGAAGCGTGTAACATATTATTTAGGAAGTAATGAGAGAGAGAAAAAATTTAACACGCATTCTCTCTCAACATGTCCGTACCATACATAGAAAAATATGTTTGAACAAAATAGACACGGCAAAAATAATTGATGAATTTTCCAAAGAGAAATCAAGAAGTCAATTTGTGAGCTCTTTAGTAAGCTTTTTAATTTTTTAAACACAGTTAAGATTTTTCTTTAGTTGTTGAGTAAAATCATTAACAATGTATTTTATTTTGAGAATTTAAAGTCAGCGAATCTTTTCACTATTTTAGTTTTTCCCACTCTTGTGTGAGCCCATAGTCCTCAAACCTTTTACCGCCAGGGGCCTCCAACTACCTTAATCCGCCTCATGTCTTGGTAAAGGCGGTTACCCCAAAATGTCTTGGGGGTTCACTGGTTGATCGCGATCGACTTAATGCCCACCCCGGTATGGGGGGGGGACAGGAATTCTGTGATCTACATACAATTTGATGAAAATCATGGGTCTATGACTTTTCTTGTTAGAAAGCTTGCCAAAATATTGCTTGTGTTTTTTCTTCGACACTGTTTTCATACATCTTAAAATATTTCACAAAAGTAATTTCAACAGTCAAAAGTAACGAAAAGTTTTAATTTCAACGCTGAAATTCTGTTTGGTTCTACACCGTCATCAATGTGTTTTAGTGAAGAAGTAAAGTTAATTTTTTTCAAAATTAGTCGCATGCGGATAAGATCACAACGTACGCAGCGACACATAACTGCGGCTGAAGTACGCGCAAATTACAAACATTTTCATTTAAGTAAAATTGAGATATTTTCCTTGGAAATATTAGCACAACTGTAAATGGTGTATTTTTATTATTTTAATTTTGTTGAATATCTTTGTAGTTTGGTTTTTTGTAAATTTTCTTTTAATTTAATTTAAGAAATAGCAAGTAAACTTTTTATTGTTGTTTTCAGTAACAATGAGTAGAACTTTTTACATAAATGAAAGAAAGAGCATTAAGTAGAAAACTCATTTTAAAGTTAATTTGCTTGCTTGTTTTCAAATTTTCTTGAGAAACGTTAAATGTTTATACTTTGAGTTTCGTTTTTTTTAACTTGAGATGTACTATAATATAAATTAAACTAGAATTTTAGCGTGTTGTTTTTAACATTTTGTGTTACATATTTAGAAATTAGTTATAAATATATACAGTGGACCACAAAAGTATTCGTACACTTGCAATTACCTATAAAATATAATGTTTTCAATTGATAAAAATTAATTAAAATCGAAATTGTAATTTTTTGATATCTGCAACTTGTTCTTAATTGAATAACATAATCAATCTTTAAAACATAGTATAAGTAATATTTTGAAAATTAATTTTTAAAACTACTAAAAAAAATTAGGCCACAGAAGTCTTCATACACTAAAAAAAAATCTCAACATATCTTTAAATATCATATTTCTTTCTTAATTTAGTAAGATAGCTGTTAGCATCCACAATAACTTTTAAAAGTCTTGATATAGCTTTAATAGTTCTTTTTTTTAAATTTTTTTTTTTTTTAGTTTTTTCTTTTATTAATGTTTTTTTATTTTTCTCTGATTGTTTTTACTTCACATTGTTTTTATATGCTATGTTTTCTTTTTTCAAAATCGTATTCTCATGAAATATGTTCTACTAAGCTTAAATCAAGTTATTTAGGAAATGTTTCAGGATTTGGGGACATTTTTAGAGATACCAGTGTCGTGTACATTGAGAGCAGTGCATTTGGCATCATTATATTAAAAAATAAAATCATCTCCAATATCCAAATTTTGGGCGAATTTTTTAAAATCTTGCTTCGAAATACTTAAGAAGAGCTCATGATTCACAAAACCATCAAAAACTACCTAATCCTAAAGCCGATTTACACCCTCATACAAAAGCACATCCATGTTTCACTGTTCCAACTAGATTCATGAGATTAAGTTTCAGAAAATTTAACATTGACAGGAAATTGGTGGAGATGACAAAAAATTCAACATTTTTGGTTCCAACAAGCATATAATGGTGTTTTTTGAAGAAAAAATGAGGAACTTAATCCCTAAAATTTATGTGAAACGAAAGCATCTCTACCTCCATGCTGTGAAGCATGGAGGGGAAAATGTTCTTGGGTGGGGGTGTAAATCAGCTTCTGGAATAAGTAATTTGCTATTCTTTTGTTGTTTTATGAATCATTAGCTCTACTTAAATATTTTGAAGCACAATTTTAAATTATCTGCCCAAAATTAAGGTATTGGAGGAAACTTCATTTTTTAATGAGATAATGATGCCAAGTGCACTGTTCTCAATGTATGTCACTGGTATCTCTATAAATGTCTCTAAATTCTGAAACACCTCCTAAATCACCTGATTTAAGTCTAGTAGAACATATTTCATGAGAATTTGATTTAAAAAAAAAAGAAAACATGGCATATATAAAAACAAAATTTGTAGTAAAAACAATAATCAGTAGAAAGGAGAAACATTGATACAAAAAAAAAACAATACCAAGATGTTTAAAACTTATTGTGGATCCAAAAGGCTATCTTACTAAGTACAAAATTAAGAAAGAAATACGATATTTAAGAGAGTTGTTGAGATTTTTTTTAACGTATAAAAACTTTTGTGGTGTAATTTTTTTATTATTAATTTTTCAAAATTATAGTTTTACTGTGTTTTAAAAATTGAGTATGTTATTCCACAAAGAACAAGTTATAGATATCATAAAAAAATTACAATTTCGATATAATAATTTTTATTAGTTGAAAACATCAAATTTTGTAGGAAATCGCAAGTGTACGAACACTTTTGTAGTCCACTGTATAATTTAAAATTGAATAAATTTTTAAATGAGAATTCTAAAACTGAGAATGTAAAATTTCACCCTATCAGATATGAAACATTTTATGGCTGATAATTAGTATTAGTAATTATAGAGTAAGTATACAAGTATTTTGATAGATCAATTATGACTTAAGTCTGGTAAATTAGTCTTAATGTTAACAACTTACAGCATATCAGGCATGATTTCAACTAAGTAGAATACTTGGAAATTTTGGTTCTAAAAGATTAAAAATTGCAGAATTGCTATGGATTTCCCTCCGATAACTAAAAAGAACTGTATAATTAATGTTAGATATACAACTAAATAGTTAAGGTACAATTTGAACAATGGTCGAATAATGAAAATTCACAAGCTAATGTCTGCTATTATTGGATAATTCTCAAAAATATTCCAGACTGTAGATTTAATTTATTGTAGTTTCTATTAATTCACACACACACACACGAATCAAAGAATTAATAGAATCAAGTATCAAACTTAAGTCCTTTTATTTCTTTGACTCAACCAATCATGTGAACTTTTATTTTAGAATTTAAAATTATGCATAAAATTTGTTGTCTTAAAGATTTCTTACAATTTAAAAAATATGTATCATTTTCCCCATTTGGCAATTAAATTTTCATTACATTAAAATAAATTATTCTATCTTATGAAAATAGCATTGTTTTTGGAAGGTTTAGTACTATGGCAATAATGCCAAAAATCAAGATAACTAGGCAAGTCGGCAACCCTGATTTTGCATGTGTCATATTTGCTGAATTGGCAACCATGTGCTTCGTTTTATGTAATGTCGCCAATACCATTGCGATAATACACAAGTACCGAAAGTTTTAATATCTGTTTAGAATAGTGACATACACAGACTAATTCCATGGAAAAAGTTATATTTAAAGAAGAAACAGTGAAAACACCAAAACCTACTCTTTATGCTAAAAATTAAAAATTTGTAGATCAATGGGAAAGGTTTGAACCCCCAAACCTTTACCATGCGTACATCTCTAGTTTAGAATATTTATTATAATTAGGAAGAGAGTGTATATCAAATTGCAGACAGAAAGTTAGTTAAATTAAGATTTTTAAAATTAAATAATCAGAAAAAGAATTAAAAGAATTCTTTCTGTGAAGAAATTAAACTAGTATTATATATATTAATCATCTAAAAATCTAAATTTATCCATAAAAAGCTAACCATGCAGCTTGATCTATATGGTAAAATAATGTTCTGTAAAAAGAAAACCAGATTGTGAATCCTTTTTTTTTAAAAAAACCCTGAGTTTAATTTTCCAAGTGGCTTTTGGAAACTGAATGAAGAATTATCGAGAAGCATGGCCATAACTACTGCTGTATCAATGATGCAGGGCCTTCAAAACATGTTAGCAAAAGATTATAAAATGTTAAGGGACCCCAGAAAAGGCCCTAAAGAATTTTGATACAGGGCCCACTTCAGGACTAGCTTCACCAGCGTTCAGAAGCCAACTTTTCTTAACAATTATGAAAAAATATACACCTAATAAAAAAAAATTAGCAAAATATTTATCTGGTAAGTACAAAATTTATTCCTGTTTTATGTAAAGTTTAAGAACAAAAATTTACATTGACTACTTTTATGAAAAGGGGGGGGGGGTATGTTTTGAAAAACACAGTTGGAGACTGCTGAAGAATAATCCTAATGCTGAAAATTAAAAATCTGTAGATACCCCCCCCCCCCGCATATATGCTCCTGGAATACAATATATATATATATAACATAAAATAAAACACTTTCACTACTACTGTCAAAGTTTGAAGTATATTTAATATTAAATAAATTGCTAATTGATCATTTTTTAGCACCCTTTGATGCATCTGCTGCCAAAATATTTGTACACACATTTTTTACTTTTTGATATGTATATCAAAAAGTAAAAAACGTGTTTAGAAATATATATTTTGACAAGTTTTATTTTAGCATTGGTATGTAAATGTTTCTAATATTTTCAATTTTTATCAAAAGTGTGCTAAGGATACATATAAATAGAAAAATATACTGTTAATATAAGGTCAAAGACATGCCTACATCTAGAATTTAAGATTACCAAAGAGACGTATTTATTTATTAGAAAATAAAAATAGATCTAATGGATAGATTTAGAATGGTTTTCAGTTTTAGATATTGAGCAGAATTTTAATCTCTAAAAGAGTTTTCGTTTTGTCAAAATGTGTCCCTTTGATTATTTCTCTCTATATATAATTATATTTTTGTGTTTTAACTCATATGTTGTACACTGCTGGCCACCGTAAATGCAACACCCTGAAGGAAGCACGCAAATAACATGAAATTTACAACATGCATTAGCGGAGGCGAGATATGCAAATGATTAGAATTTCAGCACAGACACACATCACGCCCGCCTGTGGCTCCACCTCAAAGAGCTATTTAAGGCTTGGAGATTTCGACGATTTCAAGTTCGGAAATTGTGTTTTTCTTGTGGTTTTTTCAAAAAATGATCAGTTATGTCTCGTAGAAAACAGCGAACAGATTTTGATCAAGTATCCGAGTTTGACAGAGGAAGGATAGTGGCCTACCGAGATTGTGGATTATCTTTCCTGCGTGGATTATCTTTATGCGTTATGCACCGCCACACTGGTCCTGCACCGGGTATTATGGTATAGGACGGTATTGGATATCACTCTTGCACTCCTCTAGTACGCATTGCTGGTACTTTAAACAGCCAGCGCTACATCTCCGAGGTGTTGGTGCCAGTTCTCCTTCCTTACCTTCAGGGCTTGGCCACAGCCATATTTCAACAGGATAATGCGCGACCACATGTGGCACGCATTGTCCAAAGGTTCTTCGTCAATCACCAAATTGAATTGCTTCCCTGGCCGGCTCGCTCTCCGGATCTTTCGCCGATAGAAAACATGTGGTCCATGGTTGCTCAGCGATTGACCCAGATTACACCCCCAGCTGCCACACCAGATCAACTTTGGCAATGTGTGGAAGCTGCTTGGTCTGCTGTACGCCAAGAACACATCCAAAGTCTCTTTGAATCAATGCCCAGGCTGTGGCAGGGGTGATCTCCAACAATGGTGGCTACTCTCGCTACTGATTCTGGTAGGAACCACACTTCACAGAAGTCTATAAATTTAATCATTTGATACTTGGTCAACATGTTATCTACAAAATAAATTTTGTTGTGCTATCTCGTCTTTCTTGGTGTTGCATTTACTGTGGCCAGTAGTGTACTTAATAATTGCGGAAAATATTTTCATTACTACTACACATCTTATTGATCTTACTCCTGATGAAAAGCCTAGGACTTATGAAATAGCTTTCAATGGTATGAATGAATATTGGGTATTTTAGTTCACTTGTTACAAAAAGACCACTTCACATGTATTCCATCTTTTGAGAAATTATTAAAATTAATATTAATGTGAGATTAAAACACCTAGCTTGTGTGTCTGAAATTGGATTTCTAAAAAAAATTGTAATTATGTATTTACATTTGTTTTGTTTTGTTTGTCTAGTATGCATATTGTGAAATAATTCACTTAATTTTCTTATGAATCATTCTGTATCATTTCCTCCCTTTTAGTTTTTAGAGTGACTGGCTAGAGTATAATTCTAGAAAATGTTTGATATATTTTTGAAAGATGATATGAATAAACTCTTGAAGAAGAAATCCATTGTTTTTATGGGAGATTCAAGTATGTGTGTTATTATGCTTATACTATACTAGCCATTACCCACTCACTTCGTTTGGTATTTCATGATGTTTTATAAATATATATACTGTTTATATATATATATAAACTATTTATATCTAAGTCCTAGCATTAAGAATTTGATTGTTTTGAAAAATATGCTTATACCTGTAACTGTCGCCTCTTAATAAAAAAAAAAGGGTAGAACTCGTCTAATTTGTACTTTCTAAAAATCTCTAAAATTGAAGTATAGAATGATATTTGCACTTTAATAACCCTATAACAAAGCAGATTCCCGCAAAATCAATTTTCGGTGGATCTCTACTCTGTAAAATGAACATGCAAGCCAAAATTCAAGTCTAATTCTAACAGGAAAAAAACGAAATTTTTACTTCAATACCCCCATAATCCTATTGAGAGTCGCTTTCCAAAATAACCGTTCTTAGTGAATTTCAATTCAATAAAAGAAACATGCAAACCAAATTTCATTATTATAGTCCTTGTAGTTCAAAAAAAGGAATTTTTTTTGTCTGTATACCCCAGTAACCCCCTGCTTCCCCCCTCCCAGGAGTTGATTTCCATAAAATACATTCTTAGTGGATCCCTATTCAACAAAAGAAACATGCTTAACAAGTTTCAAGTTTTTGGGTCTAACAATTCAAAAACAGGAATGTTTTTCTATAACTCCTCTTGACCCCTCGCAACCCTCCTTGGGGGTTGATTTTCATTTTACTATTTGTTAGAAGAACTCTATTCCATGAAAGGTACACGCCTACCAATTTTCTAGCAGATAGATCTAATAGTTTAAAAACGAAAATATTTGTCGATTACGCCCCTTAATCTTCTTAAATGAAACTTGGTGGTTGCTATTTGCGAAACCCATTTTGTAGCAGTTCTCTACTATACAAAGGGAATCTGCTTACTAAATTTCAAGACTGTGCATCTAATAAATTAAAAAGGGAAATAATTATCTGGAACGTCCCTTAAACCCCACATTGCCACTTGGGGGTTCATTTTCACAAAATGCATTTTGTAGTGTATCTCTATCCTATCAGAGGAATCTTCTTACCAAATTTCAAGAGTGTACATCTAATAGTTTAAAAATCGGAATAATTATTTATATCTCCCCTTGGACATATCTGCAACACCCCTTGGGGGTCAATTTTCCCAAAACCCATTTTGTAGCAAATATTTACTTCATGATAAAACATGCCTATCAATTTTCCAGCAGGTAGGTCAAGTAGTTTAAAAACGAAAATATTTATCTATTACACCCCTTAATCCCCCCCCACAACACCACTGGAGGGGGTATTTTTCCAAAACCCATCTTGTAGCTGATCTCTACTCTACGAAAGGAATCTATTTGTGAAATTTAAATACTGTGCGTCTAATAGTTTAAAAATGGAAATAGTTATCTATAATGCTCCCTAAGCCCCCACAATGCCACTTGGAGGTCGTTTTTCACCAAACTCATTTTGTAGCAGATGTCTACTCTATGAAAGGAATCTGCTTACCCAATTTCAAGATTGTACGTCGAGTAGTTTAAAAATGGAAACAATTATTTATAACGCCCCTTAACCCCCTGTAATGCCCCTTGCGGTTCAAATTTCGTAAAATCCGTTCTTAGTGGATCTCTACTCTATGAAAGAAACATGTCTACCAAATTTCAAGTCTGTAGGTTGAATAGTTCTGGAGATATCATGATTAGTCAGTCAGTGAGGGAGTCGTTTTTCTCCTTTATATATATAGATATATACTAAACAATCTGTAAAATTATTCAAGCAAATGTTTTAAGTAATAATGTCTATTCTTTAATTGGCTTTAACAAAGCTTTCTTCCTGCTTATGCTTTGAAGCTAAATATCCACTCAACATGCATTTTTTCTATGAACAAACTATCAAAATTATTGCACCTTGAAGAATATCAAATATACATATACATTATATATATTGAAGAATAAGTTTTAAAAAAGTATTTCTGTATATGTTTTCCTCAATTATTTTGAAATGAGAATTTCAGCTATTGCTTCATGAGAAGTGAGATTGCAGCCAAGAAAGAACTATGATTAATTTTGCTATAACTAAGCATTTTTTTTTAAATTTAGAAACACATCTCACAGAATTATAAACATTCAGTTTTTTTATGCACTGTTGTTAAAGTATGTGAGATCTTTAAATACAAGTATAATCTTTTTTTATTTTTGAATTAAGAAAATGCATATGTTACACGTTAAAATTGTTTCACACATTAAAAATAGTTAAATTACATTTTCCTTTATTAGAAAACCCTTTATAATTCATATTATGATCTTAATTTAGGCGGGTATTTATACATTGGTAAATTTGGGGCTTCTAAGATTTGAGTGTTTCATAAATCAGGATATTTGTATCTTTATGGGCATTTCTTGTTGAATTGAATAAATTCCCATGTAGTGCATATTATGTTGTAACATACTTTTAATAAGCGATGAAAATATTCTAGAATATTTTTCAATCAGTTATCTCAATAAATTCTGCTTGTGTTTGTACTTGCACAAGTATAGACATTATTTAGTGAAATTGTGTTTTTTAAAAGTATAGTATTTAACTTGCAAAACACAAATTTGTTATACAAATTTTGTTTATTATTTTTTATAAAAATCTGTTAAAGATTTAAGATTCTGTTCCTAAATGTATTTTAAGTACAGTGTTTGATAAATTCATTGACAAAATAAAGACTGTTTGCTTAAAAATGTTTTATATTGGTATTATGTTGTTTTAACCCTTTGACAGTTAGAGAAATGAGCAGTTTTCATTTACTTAATCCGTGCAGTATTACGAGTAAACAGTAGTCGAAAGCAGCAGCTGCTTTCCCTGTCGCTCTTCCGAAAAAATCTCCCTTCTCTGGCGATGCCATAGATAGCTCGCCTCACACGTTTTAAAAATCTCTTAAAGTATTTGTAGTACTTAAATAGTTTTTACGTACTTTAAAATAATTTATAAATGATATTTATTAAATAGTTAATTATAAATGTAAGACATATTAAATTGAAAGGACTAAATAAATACAACTAATGTAAAACTTTATGAAGCATTTAAATACAGTAATTACCTAAAAATCTTTTTGTGTGTGATATACTTTAAAACAGGGAAATGCACATAATGGGGCATTACAGTCTTTGCAATAAGTATGCCTTTCACAGCGAATTCTTTTTCCATTGGCATCATTTTTGCTGCAACATACCACACATCATCCAGTAGGTTCTTTCTTTTTTTTCTGTAGGTGAAATTTTCAGGAAAGTGGTGTGCTGACAATCTTAAAGTATTCTAAACTGTTTCAGCAGGTTTTGATTTCAAATGTCCATGAGTGTGATACTTTTCAACAATTTTTCAGCTAGTTCAGTTCTGAATTCCGAATTTAATTTTTTATTCCCTTTTTTTCCACAGCTTAAAAGCATTAAAAATTGTTATGTCCAATAAATAACGAAATATTTTTTTGTAATATTTCCTTTGACGAGGTCGAGTTACGTCATAGTATCCAATTTGCTGATCCATGCAATCTACACTGCCCATCATATTATTATAATTTAAAGCAATCTTAGGCTTCTCTATTTCCACGTTTTTCAATTTATTTGGGACTTTTACGATTTCAGGATTATGAATTGAGCTTATAAAATGAACATATTTTTTTATCTCTCCATCGCATGATCCTCATCTTACCTCTTTGATAGGCAAGTAAGTCTCCCTTTTTAAGCTTTTCTGTTTTCAGTTTCTTTGGTAGATATTTACTGTTAGGTCTTAATGTTCCAAAAAAATCAGTTTTAGATTTCAATAACATTTCCCCTAATTCAAGAGAGTTGTAGAGAGTAAGGCAGTATCCTTTGTTTAATAGCGGCTTAGAAAATGTCAAAACTACCCGAGTAGAAAATGAACATTCTTTATTTGCTTCAGATATATCTGTGCCTTTACCAACATAAATTATAATAGACCACACGTATCCACTGTGAGATTCACATAACATAAACATTTTGATATTGAATCTGGCCCTTTTAAGTGTTAAGTATTATTTCAAGAAAGTCTCCATTTATACAGCATACCCACAATGTTCGGGTGTATAAACTTCTGAAAATTTTTTCTGTAAGTGATTTAAAATGGTCCATATTTTTTTTTTTAGTTTTGGCTGAGGATGAAAAGAATTAGTGTTTTCATTCCTATCAAAATGAATAAATTGTATAATAAGATCAAACCTTCTCGAACTCAGGAGGTTAGAAATACTAGGAGTTTAAATTAACTTTCTTTTTGACCAATACATTCTTACAGTTGGTTTCATAATTATTCCTTGCTCAAAATTAATGTTGCAAAAAATACTCTCAATTCATTTGCATTAGTTTCACTCCAATGATGAGTTTGGGAATGTTTTTTGCTCTTAAATTTATTTAAATTTTCAGCAGCAAAAATGTTGGTTTCAGTAACAATATGATTTACAATCTCATCAGTAAAAAAACAGTTCAAAGTACTCTAGTGGATCAAAAATATTTGTCATGCAAGCTTTCATGCCCACATCACCAGTAAAACTAAATCAGCTAGGAGCGTGAGAACTTAAATCAATTTTACACCTCTGTTGAACACTCGAAAAATCTTCCTTGTTGCTTGAATCGTCTTCTGAGCTTGATATACTGTGAATAAAGTCTTCATCAGACTCGAAACTTGATAAGCATTCTGTATCACAATCATAATCATCATCATCTAACTTCCACTTTGATGAGACATTTTAGTTTACAAAACACCCCAAAAAACATGCCAATATACGCATAAAAAGAACAAGGTAAAAAAAAATTTCCCCCTTCCTTATGAAAAGAAATTCATGGAACCCATACTGCCATTTATAGACAGTAAAACTAACTAAATTTCACCATATTTTCACGATTAAATTTCATTTTATTTAACATTCCAATATTAAAAAAGAAATATTTTTTAATATTGGAATGTTTTTTTCAAAAAAAAAAAATGCTTAAATTTTTTTTTTAAATTTTAAATATTTATGTGTGATAAAAATCAAATTTGAGATCATAAAGTAATATTAAATTACTTGTAAACATGAGAGTGTAACATTATTTTCATAAGTCATGACCCTTTTATATAAGATTATCATAAATTTTCAATATTAATAAAAGTTCTCAGTTTGTACACATATACAAATTTAAGCTGATGACCCACTAACAAAAAAGCCTATTAAGTTAATATTAAATTAAAAAATGAGGAAATATTTCTCTAAATTTCTATGTATACTCAAATTTAAAACATTTTCAATCAATGGAGAATCATTTATTTATTTTAATATTGCACTAAATTATTTCAAATGGAATGTGATGTCAATGTATGTAAAATTGACTTAGTATGATGAATATATTATAAGTTTAAGAAAAACATATACATTTAAAAATGCATTGTATGTTTTTAAATGTATATTACAGCAAACATTTATCACTCGGGGATTGAAACTGATTCTTAATACGTAATGGATATTAAATTTTTTACTTTCACTTGCAAAATATAAGGTGGTAAATGTGTGTTTTCAGTTTAAACTCTGGGAATGCGTTATCTATTTCTGAAAAGTGATTTTGTTTGAATTAAATATATGAAATACTTTATGATGTATGAATTCTTTTAGTGAGAATCTTTAATTACAATGATTTCCTTTAGAATCTTTTATGTAATTGCTTATTCTTTGGAGGCTTAGTGAAAGGTGTTGGGTAGTGGTCCCTATGTGTTTCTCTCTCTCTCTCACACTCTCAGTAATAAGACTGCGTTGGTGACAAATATCTTTATTTCTCTTCTTTCTCTGTTGCTCGGGGCGTATGTCGGAACACTGCGATGGGCACCGTAATTCTCGCTCTCGCTTGTCCGATCTCCCGCTCACACTCTCACTTAAACTCAACGCTTGTTTTCTTAATACACTTAATCACCGCCAGGCGGTGCCCACTGCGCATGCTCAAACATACCCCCCGGCCTTGCAATATTAATATTCAACAATAGCAATACAGATTCACAATTCACAATAGTTTCAGGTTAAACAATTGTTTTTAAAATTTTTATATATATAAAGTACAATAAATTTTCAGTAAAAAAAAAAAAAGTTAAAATTACAAAGCACAATTCAATTAAAAACACATAATTTCTTAAATGGAAATTGACTTAACTATTTACATCTATAGGTAGAATACAAATCTTAGTTATGGGCCTCTTAAATTCTCCTGTTTTTGTTTTAATTCTTACTGTTCTCACTTTACCATCAGAACCTTTATAGACCTCAACGACGTGCCCTAAAAGCCAGTTGCAAACTGGTGTAAAATCCTCCTTTACAATTACCATTGTCCCACACATTATATTGTCCTTCTCGATCATCCACTTGGTTCTCTGTTGGAGAGTATTCAGATAATCGGTACTCCATTTTTTCCAAACTACCTGAATTACCTTTGTTGTTTTCTGCCAACGACTTAATCTATTGTCCTTAATATTAATTACTATAGGCTCAAGAATAGAATTAATTGATCTACCAATCAAGAAATGGGCAGGAGTTAATACCTCAAAGTTATCAAAATCATTGGATATTGGTGTAAGGGGTCTGGAATTTAAGATTCCTTCCACCTGGATAATCACTGTTTCAAACTCCTCGTATGTGAGTCGGGATCTTCCCAATGCTCGCTTAAGGTGATATTAAAATCGATCTTCGTTGTTGGAACAAGATCTTGCGTTATAGTTGGTACCAAAAAAAAGTCTAATGTTTTAACATAACTCCCTTCTTTATTGCTGATAGATACTGTAACTCGCGATTCTATCGGAATTAATGATTTGCTCAATCCCGAAACCAAAACATTAGATTTGTATTTTTTCAATCCAATTAACTCGCATAAGCTTTTAGTTACAAAGTTAGAAGTGCTTCCACTATCTAAAATTGCTTTGACTGGGAATAAACCATTTTCACACTTTATATAACAAATTGCTGAGCCTAGCAAAACACATTTTTTTCTGTTTATACTCGTTGCGGTTAGTAAGTTGTTTTGAGTTTCTGCACTTGGGGTGAATTCAGGCGCTGATGTGTTTAGAGGTTCAAGGGTGGAATTTATAACTTCCTGGTCTCGCGCTCGCTCTGTGTAATGTATGGTGTTATGATGTCGCTTTTGACAGTTTGAACAAACATATCTCGATTTACAATCTTTTGCTCTATGAGATGTAGAAAGACAATTAAAACAAAGGTTATTAGCTTTAATCACATCTATTCTCTTGGTTACGGGAAGTTTTAAATACACTGCACACTTGTATAATGGATGCGATTCAGCGCAACAAACACATTTAAAGTTTTTAACCTCACTCAAAAATACTCTTGACGCGCTCTTCACTGGATTATATCTAGTAAGAACATTAGGCAAAGGTTTTAAGCACTTTCCTCGAGAAGTGTTATACAAGTCTACCTCTTTAGCAAGTTCCAGTGGGCGAAACCAATCATTTCCTGCTCGGACGGAAATGTGTGAAGCTACCTCTTTTTCAAGAGTACTGAAAATTTTGTCCGACACTATAAGATCATTTAAATTATTAAAATCAGAGACCCTCCTTAATTTTAAGTAATACTGCCAATTTGTTATTAGGCGAGAAGTATACTGAGTATACGTTTCATTTGGATGACGCGTAGCTTTTTTAAATTGTTCAAGAAATTGATTTGCACTTGGCTCGTATTCTCTTAGAATTATTAATTTTAGTTTTTCATAATTGTTAAGCTCGTCATCTTTAACATATGTTAATACATTTGTAGCTTTTTCACCCAACAAATTTAATAAAATTTCCGACTTAAATTTCTCGGGAACATTTTTTGAAGCAAAGGCTCTCTCTAAAGAAGCGAAAAAGAATGCCCAACCTTCAGGTCTATTAGGCACCTTCACAGTTAGAATGCGAACACTCTTCACCAACGCATCTAGTGAATTATAGCTCTCATCTGTTCTCTCGTTATCTGAATTAACTCTATGTAAACGTGCAAGCTCAAGTTCAAGCTCTTTTTCTCTTAACCTAGCTTCCTCCGCTTTTTTACGGTCTTCCTCAGCTTTTTTACGGTCTTCGATGGTATAGTGAATTAATTCTTTAACAAATTCAACATCCTCCTTAAAATATTTATTTTCTTTAATAATTTCAGTTAACTCAACTATAGTTACTTTTTCAGAAAGAGTCTCACCAAGTTCAAGAGCAACAATACGAAGATCTTCCTTACGGCAGTTCTTAAACATTTTTCTGAAGTTAATTTAGTTCTCAATTTATTATAATAAAAAAAACAAAAAAGACCACTACTCACGGCACTTTGGATGTTCACTTCTCCGGCTTATTGGACGGACCACTCAATGTTGGGTAGTGGTCCCTATGTGTTTCTCTCTCTCTCACACACTCTCAGTAATAAGACTGCGTTGGTGACAAATATCTTTATTTCTCTTCTTTCTCTGTTGCTCGGGGCGTATGTCAGAACACTGCGATGGGCACCGTAATTCTCGCTCTCGCTTGTCCGATCTCCCGCTCACACTCTCACTTAAACTCAACGCTCGTTTTCTTAATACACTTAATCACCGCCAGGCGGTGCCCACTGCGCATGCTCAAACAAAAGGTTAAGATTACTTATAAAATGTTTTCATAATCATGGCAAATTTCAAAAGATGCATTATATTTTTGTATCTTCTGCATTCATTTGACATATTTTTAATTGTATTTTAACAATAATGTATTTTATTAGTGATTTATCTTTTGAAAACCCTTTTTGATCTATCCACAAGGACATATATCACCAAAAAAAAAAATCCAGAAAGCATATTTATTTGAAAACCCAAAAACATTCTAAATTTACCTATTGTACTGTACAATTTCAACTATAAAATTACAAAATATGGATCATTTTGTTTCAGATATTAGAGCTCTATACAAAGATTTTCTCTGTTTGTTGCACCAAACTCAATTTATTTCACAACATATCCTTCGTAATAAAGTAAGCAATGTTATTATTTATTGATTCTTATTTATATCTTCTTTAATTTCAGCTATATTATAGATTTATCATAAAATGAGCATTTCAGCATAATTTTTCTATATTTATTTTCCATATCATTTTATCTCTTAGATAGATGGAAATGTTAAACATTCGATTATAACCATTTTCTCTTTTAACAATAATTTACATATTAAATTTCAGAATTTTCATGATATTTTAATGTAAGAATTACAAAATAAAAAATATATATTTGTGAAAATTTAATAATTCAAAAGAAGTATTTCTTTATTTGTTCTTTTAGATGGAACACACTGTCTTTGGCGACAAATTAGTTTTTCATGGTCGCCAAAGTAATGGGCGCAATTACAGAGAAGAACGGGAAGCTACATTCAATAGAACCAAAGTGTCTTTTTTCTTTTTAACTCGAGTCTTTGATGATTATGTAAAAAGTGTCCTTAAAAAATTAACCTACAAGTTACATCCTGATGTCATCATCATAAATTGTTGTCTTTGGGATATAACAAGGTAAGGGATTTGGCAAGCTAATGAGCCATTCATATTTCATCTTTGAATTCCATAATTGATGCAGCACAGTGGTAAAAAAATAATGTTGATCACTGGAAAATTTATTTTTATTTATAAATCCGAAATTTTTAAATCAGTTCAAAAGGAGTTCTCATATAAATTTTCTTTAGATTAAAATTTTTTTCCAAATCTTTGTTTCATCATTAGGTGTTAATTTTCAATACTACAAAAGCAACTTTTGGTTTGAAAATTGTGATTAATCTTATTTTTAAAACAAGATGGGAAATATATAAAATGAAATGAAATGTTGTAAATGCTACACATCAGAATTTTTTTTCCAATTCAGATTAAAGATGGGTTGGTTTATTTGTGTAAATATAATATAATTATGAGACATTTTTAGAATAAATTTTAAGATTTCTGTTAATTATGTGCATCTTTACTATGTTTGGCAGAGGATCCACTATGTAACACATTTTTTTCCCTCAAAACATTTTTTTCATACAAATCACAGTTAATCAAAAAGAAAGAATAAATTTATATTTTTTTCTTTCAAATAAATACTTAACATTTAATACAAAACATGTGCAACAATGATTTGATGATTTTTTGAATGTCCGTTTAAATGTCATCATATCCCCTTTAATTTTCATTTAAGTTATTATAATGCAAAATATATATGCTATATATGTATGTATATCTTTTGAGTATTCTACAAAACACTGAATACATAGTTCATATTTTTTAAAATTACATTTCCTACGAAATTCCAACTTAATCTCTGTTATCTGATTAACTGTGCACCAAATTTCGTTTATGGAATTTTGCTCTTAACTCTGATTCATCTAATTTTATAATAATTTTGAAAGATGACTTTTTAAAAATATTAATATGATTTTTAAAAGCATCTGACATTTTTCAGTCAAAATATAATATTTGGAACTATTTATAAATTTAATGTTTATATATGCAAAAATTAAATAATTAAACATTAACAAAATTTTTTTAATTTTAAATCATTTGAGTTTTTTTTAAATTTGAGCTGTTTGCTATTCTATAGTTTTATGCATTTTGAATCATTTCATTTTTGAAAATCTCTTTCAGAAGGTGTAAAATTGTGATTTGATCCTTTTTTTTAGTATATGTATTTTAAAGTAGGTTATTAGAAGCTGTTAAAAGAGAACATTTATTTAGAATAAAATTCTGGTGAACTATATTATACATATTTAATTAATGCAATATTTTGTGCTCCCATTAAAATAAGGTATTATTTTATTTAAAAACTAACAAAAGGTTAATTTTTTATCAAATTTTTAATTTATGTAAAAAAATTTTGGACTTATTTTAGTTTTTTCTATTTGTTATAAGAATTGCCCTTTCTCAGGTGGGGATGTGATGGAGTTGAAAAATACAAGAAAAATTTAAAACTGTTAATGAAAGAATTCAAGAAATATGTGCCTGACTGTTTGGTGATTTGGATCACTGCACCTCCCATCGCATGTGACGTTAAAGGAGGCTTTTTGGTGAAAGAACTTCAGTTTCTAAAATATGCATTGCGTTTTCATGTTGTGGAAGCTAATCATTATGCTCGAAAGGTCAGTTAATTGTTGTTGTGATTATATTCAAAAACTTTTATATGTCATAAGTGATATATTTATTAGTCCTTATTTATGTATTTTTCAACAAACCATTCCTTCCAAATGAATGTAAACATTTTAAAAAAATCTTTTGTGTGCAATTATATAGTGATAGATTTACCAATTTGATATTTGTAAATTGAATAAGATTGTGCAAATATAACATTCAAGAGTAATGGTAACCAAAATTTTTCTAATAAGTGTAAGGGAAAAGCTGTGTAACTTTTTATACTTACTTTTGTATTCTGTCTGAATTCTTTGTAAGTGGTCGAATCACAATAAAAATAGGTAAGGGTGGCAGTTAGTGCCTTTCCAAAATCTTTAAGGAGCATTTATTTGTCATTTAGTTTCTGTCGGTCTTTGTATTACTAATATGGCTGAAAATAATGTGATGTACAAGCTCCAAAAAGAAAAGGTCAGTAACATGGTGCAGTTAGAAAATGCTTGAGTAAAGTATTTGGAGAGGGGGCTGTAACAATTCGAGTCCTACCAAATGTGGTTCGCATAATTTCGATGACAGAAATTTTCCTTGGAAAATAGGCCAAGGTCAAGGACAAATTGTTAAACATCAACAATAAAGTGCTATGCTGTATTTAACTTAAGCAAAATAAACATTAACTTCTTCATAGATCTGTTCAAAAATATTTTATCACACAATTGCTTTGAAATAGTAAAATTTTGATTTTGTGTCAAAGCTCATCATTTGGATGCCACATGAATTTTGAGAAAAACAAATGATCAACCAAGTTTTTCATATTAGTTTTAATTCTCTTTTATCACAAAAATGAGGGATGCATTTTTGGATTGCCTAATTACTGAAGAGGCAAAATGAATAGTATGCAAAAGCAGAGAAAGCATATGTGCATCAAGGGAAAATGCTGGCATTAATATTTAAACAGAAGAGTTTATCAAAAGAAGTTTAAACCACATATGGCAACAAAGAACATACAAAAATTATCAGTGATGGATTACGAAATTTTACCTTACTCCTTATACTGATCTGATATTGTATATTAGACAATCACTATTCAGATACACCTGTCCCTCAACTTACACGGTTAATTGGTTCCTGAGAAAACCGTGTTAATCGAAAATTAATATTTGTGTATGAAAAACCGTGTAAGTCGAAAAAAGCTAAAACCATGGGTTTTAAAGCATTTTTAAATATAAAATAAAATAAAAAACAAACAAAATTGATATAATTATTATAAATTCAAAGTGTTTTCAATCATTTATTCGCTATAAAATAAAATAAAAAACAAACAAAATTGACATAGTTATTATACATTCAAAGTGTTTTCATCTAGACTGCTATCGCTATCACTTTCAACGATAGCTCTTTTTCTTTTACGGGTTTGTGTAATTTCACTTTCATCACTCGATAATATTATTTCATTAGACGCTGTTTCGGTAGTTGACATGTTAGTATTACGTAGACGATCCAAAATATTAATTTTTGTCTCTAAAGAAATAACTTTTCTCTTTGTCTCCTTTTTATTATTTTTTGTGGGTGCCATGGCAATCCTGAAAATTTTAATTAAATCATAAGAATGGTACGACACATAATTTTAATTTACATACTTACAGTTGATGAAGTAATTACGCAATTATTACAAATAAATATGTTATACGGTTACAAATACAACAATGATAGATATCTTTAATAACTCGCCTTCAACTGATTCACAAAACAAAATATGTATCGCTTACACAAAAATGGAAATTCCCTTTTTTGATAACATACATAAACAAAATTGATAAAAATATATCAAAACAAAATAGATAAAAATATATGTGCATACTATTGTGAATTACGACGCCCTCAAGGGTAATCTTATACGCATATACTTGCACATGCAATGTTGCCAAATCAATGAATTAAAATTATGTGGAATTTGGCAGTTTAAAAAAAAAAATTTTTTTTTTAAAAACCGTGTAAGTTGAAAACGTGTAAGTCGAGCACCGTGTAAATCGAGGGACGGGTGTACTTACAAAAATTATTGATTACCTGGATGTTTTCCCAATCTTAAAGAAAATGAATTTGTAAGCTTTGAAAAAATCAGAATGGCAGTGAAAACCTTTTTTTTTTATGTGTATGTAAAAAACTATTATTTTTTTTTCACCTCCAGAGGAATGAATAAGCTATACTCCGTTTCACCTCAAGTTGGCAGCGTTAGGAAGGGTACGATGACCGAATCACAGCCGCTGCCGGGTTACTCTAGGCGAAGAAGTGTGACTAAACGAATAAATATCACCATATTTGGCGAGTGGAAAAAAATGCTCTTGAAAAAATTTTTCTTTAAAATTGTAGGAGCTTTTCTTTTCTTTTTTTTTTTTTTTTTGAAAATAGTACAAGCTAGTTTTTTAATGGAGATATTTAAGATTAAGGAGAGATTTCAATATGTTTAGAAATATTGATGAATAAATTAGCAAAACTTTTCTCAAACAAAATCTCAATAGTTCTCTACATATTGATAGCAACGTTTTTTAAATGAAAAAATACCGTTAAATTGTAATTCATACTTTCATTAACTTGATTTTTTAAGTGACTTAGGCCACTTTCAAAATAAACGGCTCATTTTTCTTTAATTTTCATTTATTACATCCGCTTATAAAATATAAATTTCTATCTTGTTTTTTAAGAATTAATCGCCTTTTCTCGGTTATTACTATTTTAAACCCGTTTGTAATAATTATTTACATTACATGTATAAATGCCGTTTATGTATGTTAACTTAAGATATACAGAAGCATACAGTAAAGTTTTGGGATTAATTTGAAAAAAAATTATCAACATTAAAACATATTATCTTTTATAAAATTTATAGTTTATCTGAAAAAAATATCTTGATGCATACTTTAAAAATTATGTTACTGACATTATATGCAAAGTTTATGTATTCAGTTTAATATGCATAACTTTTAAGGAGAAAATAATCTAAAATAATTATTTAACAAAAATTATTTATTTTGAAATTTAGACCTATATTTTTATTGTAAAAAAGTTCCATTAAAAGTTTTTAAAGGGACAATGCTCTTTTATCAGGAATTCCTAAATCAAATTATATATATATATATATGTATATTTAACACTTCATGTAAGAAGCGCTTAGAATCAAAATGAAAGCATAACACAAGAAAAAATTTACATTAAGATACTTCGGGAAAAAAGATAAGGAGCTCTTTATATAGTGTATATTTTTAAAAACACTGTCAAAAAAAACAAAAAAAACACGTGAAATTTGATTTACTTAAATAAGGTGTGTGGTTTAAAATGTTAAATCAAAAATTAAAATTGTGGAACCATTTGCCTGTGTATTAAATACTATACACACACACATGTTTAAAATGTCAAGAAAACAACAAGAACAAAGATAGTAGCACGAGATACCAAAATAGTACGTATAAACGATAGCAAAGCGAATGGCGTTGATTTGGCGGGAATGCTTAGGTAACTCCGCCAAGGATGTAATCTTAAAACCGATTTTTAGCCAAGTAAAGTTTCATCAAATTGTTGTTTTTCAACTGTATTCGTTCACAGGTATTAAGGAATAAATGTTTTTAAGATGTGATTAACTTAAAATATATCCTTAAAATCACAATTTCGATAATACAAGATACTTTTTAACAATTTTCAATGCATTTGCTTTCATTTAAATTCCAAAAGAAGCTGGAACTATTTTTAAAGCGGATTGTTACATTTTCTACCCTTCCTAATGCTGCCAACTTAAGGTGAAACGGAGTATAGCAGAATGATAGTAAACAAATAGCAAAGGAAGCTATATCTTAAAAGAAATTATATCTAATGATTTATATATATATTAAAAAAAAGAGCTTTTCCCTTGATTTTATTTCAGTCAAGTAGTGGACTCAAGTCTTGATTCCACTCAAGGCCAATTGGATAACAGGACTGATGTATGTTAAATCTATCAGAGCTCACACATTGGTGAGAATGTTTTGAAGATTGGGTTTAGGTATCAGGTCTTATATTTAACCACGGTTTAAAGTTGCAAGATTCATTACTAACAACCCTTGTGTTGCTTCTAAATGCAGTATGAATGCCTCAACTGTAATGGCCATATATATATATATGCCTCACTCTGCCGTATATATATGTGATGCTGCTTTTCCAAATCACAATCCTTTGCATTGTGCTGATGTCTGTAAAACTGTTATGAAGGGTCTGGAATGTGCAATGCAGTGAGTGGCCTTTACAGCATTTGCAAAGGATTTATTTATGTCTTTTCTCCCCCCCCCCTATTTCATCACATAACTATGTGGGACATTGTGAAAAATAGTAATAATGTGTGGGGAACAAATCATGTCACTTTCCCTCCACAGTTAAAGGGTTAATAAACTGTCAGTTAATATTAGACATTTTTCCCTTATCATTTTTGCCTTCCCAAATTTCTCAATTAACAAATGAAAATAAATGAATTTATTTCCAGATTGTTGTCGAAAATGGATTTGATGTGTTGGATTCCCATTATCATTTGAAAATGCAAATACATCGCAGATCAAATGATGGTGTTCACTGGCTCCCTCCAGCCATTCGTTATGTGACCAATCTTCTTCTGACACATATTAGCTTAGCTTGGAATGTTCCTTTACCTCATAGGTAGAATAACATTTTTCTTGTATCTAAAATTAACTTAAAAGAAAAGTTAATTATGTTGGAAATATTTTTGTTTATTTGTGGATTTGAATGCAACCACATATTTTGAATATTTTGTTTGTGAACATTGTTAAATTTTGTAACTTAGCATGTAGGCACATTAGTTCTTATCATTTCAACTTTTGAAAAAGTACAAAGTTGAAGGTTTCTTTTTACAATGGCACTACTGTGAAGGATTTATATTATATGCTAATACAACAGTAAGAATCTTTTAGGTAATTTTCAATTTATTAAGTTACGATTTACATTTTTTCCCTCTTTTTAATTGCTATTTATTATATTTCATTTAAAAAATTACTACCAAACAGCAGACTAACCTCCGTTGTACAAATTATACAACAGTCATACTCATTGCTCAAATTGTAAAACTGTAATTTATATGTATTATGTAGTTCTATTTCTTTTCCCCCCAAAATTCATTCTTGGTGCTTCTCTTCAGTTAAATTCATCACTGAAGCTACATAGTCCAACACTTCTGGAAAATTGAGTATTTAGTTCTGTTGATTGTTAATAAGTCTTCATATGGAACAATGCCTTTCTTTTCATGCAAACGAGTCAAGTCCAAGCAATATCATAGTGATATTTTTTTACAAAAACTTGCAATAATGTACTATTGCTACCCTATTGTTGACATTATATGAAACGAAACACATGGTTGCTAATTCAGCACATATGATGCATTTGAAATCAAGGTTGCTGTTGGCATTATTGTGCTAGTATGTAATAAATTTATTACAGCACCAAAAAAACTTTTTATGTATATAGAGAGATTTTTTCCATTTTTTATTCCTTGCTTATAAAACACAAGTTTGTCAAACAGATAAATTGTAAAAATTGTTGATAAAAAAATGACAGAATATTTACCATATTAAACAAATATGTATAACATTTTTTTAAAAATCTTTCTGTAATGGTGTTTAATATTTTAGTAGTAGAAAAGAATAAAACATTAAAATAAGATGTTATTTAATTAATATTAATTTTTAATTTGTGTGAAGGTAAAGAAGGATGCTTCTCTATATCATTGTGGTTTGCTTTAATTTTGGTTAATAGTAATGAGCCATTGATTCGTCCCAGTTAGAATCCTGTTAATCTTGTCAATGACTTCATCTGCATACTGAATGGGCTGTTTTAAACTTTGTGTCCCTCAATCAGTTGTGTGTCTGGGCACTTATTATAAAAATATCTTATCATGCACAATGCTGTAAACTAAACCATGTGAACACCCTATTGCAGATGTTATGCTCTCTATTGTTCGTCAGTTTGAATCATTTCATCAACTTTCCACACGGCTCCTTAATCTCTATAGCATGACACTTTGCTCTTTGTCAACTTTTGAGTGACTTTCAATAAATTTTTGGACACAACTGTGGACTACTTAATAGTACAAACGATTCTCATTATGAACAAAAAGAATTTCCTTTTGCACATAGAAAAAACCACAATGTTGTTGCACATTTCTTTGACATATTTGATATTTTTAAATGCAGCTGTAGTGCTTGCTTTTGAATTAGATTTGAACTTTATGGAATTGGATTAGGTTGTCACATATTGATGTTATTAAGAAACAAATTCTACCAATTCCCTTACAGTTAGTAACCTACTATCAGTGGCATAGCTACCAATGAGCTAGGCAATGCCATGCACTGGGACCCTGGCCACCAAGCAAGCTGAGCCTGCAATAATTTTTCCAACCTCTAAAATTCTTTTCATTATTTTTATAATGCTGCAAACTTTACTCATTGAAAAGTTTGTTATTTTCAATTTTTTCATTCTTCAATAAACTGTTACTGTTGCCAAAATGCAACCCTATTGGGAATTATAAAATGGACATACTTGAAGATAAACTCCAAGTTCCAAGAAAATTCTTACTATACTTATTATTTTTTTTAAACTAACATGATTCATAATAAGCTTATTTCCTGTTTCAATATTTTCCAATCTACTCATATCTGCATTAGACTGATGCAATTTTGACCCCCCCTCCTCAATTCTTTTGCAGAGGTTTTTTTTAAAAAATAATTATAATAATATTGTATTGTATTTTCTTTTTCACATATTTTTTGTATCACTTCCTGTCTATCTCAGTGAACCATTTTGTAGCTCTAAATCAGTGATACTCAACCTGTGGGCCACATATGGCCCACCGCACGTTTCTGAGTGGCCTGGTCCCGGTCTGTTGCACTGACAAATTCAGTTATTCAAGAACAATACATTAAAAAATTCCCGAGAAATTATATTAATCAAGCAGTTATATATATCACTTTTGGTATTGTTGATGTGCTGAAACAAATTGCAAGATAACTTTTTTTGTAACATTTTGTGACAACAAATAACTGTAGAGTAGCAACTATTTTATGGGTGAAATTAATTTTTAACTAACCCTCATGTCTTCCATGATAAAAATATCTAAAAAACATATGTTGCTTTAAGAGGATTGGGATCTGAACTATTTTGTTGAGCAAAACAAACATAGATTAACGATTTGTTTGATTTGTGATGAAAATGTAATAATTAAAAAATATAATTTTGTGCTTATCACTATACCACTAGCCACAAATCTTTCAATGGCCTTCTTGAGGATTTCCTCCAAGACAAGACATATTGGCTTTCTTTAAAAATCTTTGCAAGAGCAACAAAATATTTTGTTGGTGGTTGTGTCACAAAATGCAGAGTTATCCAAAGCATCCTATAAAATGTGTTACACTATATATATTGATAAACACATGAAATTGTTAAGGATAAACATCTGAATTGAAACGGAAATTGTTAAAGGGTTTCTTAAAAATTTCTGATGTACTTTTTGATAAAATAATACTGATATCATTCTGGAATTTTAGTAAAAACTCTTTGTTACCATCCTGCACTTGATAAATTAATATTCCGTATAATTAAAATATTATATGGAATATAAACATTGATAAATTAATAACCAAATAGGGCATGGACTGGACTGGACCCTGCCTTGAAGAATCAATGATGTTGGGGACAGTGTCTGAGGGAACCGAATGCAAAATGATTTTATTTTCAATGAGAAATGGAAGAGATGTGGAGGGATTTAAAAGAGTCTTGTTCGAAAGGCTAAGAAAAACAGAGTGGAAAGTGAAAGAAAAGTAGTGATAAAATAAAAAACTGTTCAAAATTTTTGCCAGACTGATTAGGCAAGAAGAGTCGACCCAACGTCAATACTATTAAGTATACCCCATAGCTGAGTGTGAAATTGTGAATATGCCTTGTGTTAATTTTAGATTCTAAAATTTTAAATAAAAAATGTTTTACTAATGCTATGGGGAATTCACGTTCAATACCTGTTAATTTCGATAAACCTTGAGCCACTACTTCACACCCCAGCTCAGTGTCACCTTATCACACAAAGAGAACGTCATGTCTTTTTTTAAAAAGTACAAGTGCTTAACAATTTCAAAACAAAAAAAAAGATAACAGATTTTTTTCGTCAAAAAAGATTAATTATGTACAATATGTATTTTCCTATTTTAATACAGGACTTTTAACTTCTGCATAATTATACGACATATAATATTTATTTTTGAAAAATACTTTAAAATAATTTTATACAATTGTGGTTTTATTACATAGTTTCAAATTTAAAAGTGTACGGAAAAAAATTTCTCTTGTATTTTGGGAGTTTTTTCCAACTTTCTTGATAAGTTGAAGTTTTTTGTTGGTCTCTCCAACGTCGAATTATCTAGAGTCGACTGTATATAACCAAAGCATTATCAGAAATAGTTTTCAAGTGACCTAGTAAAAAAGAGATTGTTAAAACAAAAATGCTAAACTTCGCGTTCGTGTTGCTTTGCGATTTCTTGTACCGTCTATTGAATGACACTAATTATGCATCCAAAATTTTACAAAAGTGCGATATCAATTTGGACGAGACAAGTAGAGCTTCAGTAGAGAAAAAAGGAAAGTTGCAAATTTACAGAAATGGTTTTGAATCATTCAAGTGCAAAGCCAGTGAAACTGTTAAAAAATTTGGTATTGATCCCCATTTCGTAGAAAAAGGAAAAGTAACATTAAAAACATTTTGGTGAATTAGCTTCTGATCATCAATTTCGAAATCGGGAAGAAATATTTGAAATTACTGTTTCGAATAAGGTACTAAACATATTAGCTCAATTAAATACACATTTTACTGATATCAGTGCAGTCTGTCCAATATTCAATTTTCTAAGAGTAACATTTTTACTGGATGTAGATGTGAAACAACTTTGTTACAAATGTGTGATGAATTCCAAAATAAATAATCTGATATAAGGGACCCAAACATTTCCCTTCAATTTCTTAATATTTACTGCCTAGTTCTCCCTAAAATAAATAACCCAGGCAAGGATTTTTCACAAATCATTTTAGAAAATATAGAACAAATATGAAGTGCTGAAATCCGACCTAACAGAAGTATTCACAGCCCCAACATTATTGTTCTATACATTTCCTGTCACTTCTGCAACAGAAGATCATTTAGCATATTAAAAATTATTGAAGAAATGGTGTGGGCCATGCTTGACTTTGACATTTAGAGCTAATAGCTCACTTCAATCAAGCATGTCTGGGATATGATTGGAGAGCGAATGTTGATGACCTGCCCTGACAATTGGAGCAAATTCGGCAAGAAATACTGCAGGAGACTATCAGGGTGTTTTATCACTCTATGCCACATCGTTTGGCAGATTGCATCCATGCTAGAGGTAGGTCAACACCTTATTGAGCTTGTTACTTTGTGACTGTGTAACTCTAAAATAAATCATTCAATTTTTCTGAAATTTTAATCATTTTCTATCCCATACATAATCTTTCTACCCACCAATTTCATCACCAACTCGTCCTTGGTGTGTCATTTTTTGTTTTGTTACAGAGTAAATTTTTCTTTAGTATTTGGTTTGTAAAGTTCATGAAATTAGTCTTTTAAAGAAAATATTTCTAAGGGAATTTTTTATTTTTCTTTTATAAACTAATCACGTTAACCTCTCTAGAAGCCTTCCAAGGATATAGTTATTTGAGAATTGTAGAATTGTTTGTGTTTTAAGTTTCATAAATTTAAAGATGTTTGAAATATTCAAATAACTTTTATTATTTGTCATTTTTTTATGTTCTTGATATAATTTTCAGATACGAATCAGTTAACTTAGAGAAATATTTATCATTGGCAACTGAAGATAACAGTATTGGTGCTAACAAATCAAAAAAGAAGGTAAATAATTTGGAGCTTATATTTGTAATCACATGTTTCACTAATGACATTCTCTTTTAAGAGCTGTTGATATATACAACTATTAAGTTAAATTAAGATTGTCAATTATTTAATTTTTACCTAGATTCTTTTATAGTAATACATAAAAAGAAAATGAATGATTGAAAATGTGTTACTGATTAAATCAAAATACTCTACACATTATTGTATCTCTTCATGTATGTTAAAAGTATAATAAACCCTGATGAACCCAGGCAGATATTTTAAAAAATTATTATCAATAAACATAGAACTATCCAATTTTAAGTTTTTTACCAACCTAATTCTTACATAAGTCATATTGATATAAAATTTTATTTTTTATACAATTATTTACCATTTTTCTTTGTCTCATTTAAAAAAATTTTTTTTTTACATATATAATACAAAGTGTTTATCTATGTATCTTATCTTATTTTATAGGATATTTTGTTTCATCTGGACTTTCATTAATGTAGATTAAGTAGAGCCCCAATTATTGGGTATTAAAAAGGTTCTGCTGTATTTTTAAATTATTCAAATATAAAACCCATCATTTTTAAAAGAAATATTTGAATTCTAAAATTTAAATATGTCCTTAAATTTAAACAAATTCTGACCTTTCAATCTTTTTCAAAATCCAGATGTATTACATTCCGTAGATAATTGATTCAAATATTATGAATAGAACAAACATTTATCAAATTAAATGTTTGCAATCAAATTATTAAATGCCTATGTTTAAATATACATATGTTTTATTTTCAACAACTTGACAAAATTTCTGAATAAATTCAGAATTATGTTTTACTTGTTGAACTGAAATTTTATTTGAAAATGCACTTAACATATAATTAAATTTCAGTGAATAAATGAAAATTTTGTTGGTTATGTGAAGACAGTATAACTATTGGATATGTATATTTTTTGGTGTTTTTATTGCTTTTAATGACTTTGAAATGGCTATTTTGGCAAAAATACATGATATAATTTTTAAGGTATTCAAATTTTATAAAAAAAACCTAATTTTCTCCAAAATTTCTAATTTTGTAGCTTTTCTCCTTCGAACCTTTAAAATTTAATTTTTTTTTTACCTGACTTTAAGATTATTGTGCAAGATATTGTCACATAGAAGGAATAAGGCAATGTTATCCAATACACGATTTATTTTGTCGTAGTGTTTTACATAGGCAGCACCACAACTGAAGACCTATCCAGCTGCAGTACTTTTATAAACCTGGTGGAGAGTTCTAGAATAACCACCAGGGGAAAGATTAACATAAATTCAATTTACATAATTTGCAAATGTCCATAATAATAAATAAAGAAAGTCATGATTAAATTTAACAAACAAGTACCTGGGTGGCTCGAACCCGAGCCTTCTGCATGGTAGAGAAGTGCTCTAACCATTCGGCCACTCAGAGCGTATCAGTTTGTGACAATATTATTAGCAATTCGTTCATTTAAAATAATTTTAAGCAGCCCTATCTTGAATGTGTATTTAAGATGTTGACCTCGGTGTCCTACAAAATTCAACTTTCATGATCACAGAATCAGGAAGGTACATATGCTATGTTTTTATCTCCCACTTTAAAATATTCCTTTTGAGTTTGTCTCAATATGAAATATGTAGTTGTAAAATATTATCCGTGAAAAATTTTTGCCTTGATATTTATACAATTCTTGCAATTAAGTGCATAAAAGGACACAAGTTTCTCTTTGTAATTAATTAAAAAATAGAACTATACGCAATGTTGGGAAATATTAAGTATTTTTTTTTATAAAAATACTCAAATGTTTGAATAAATTGTTTCTAAATAATTTTTTTAAACTTTTATAGTATCAAAATTCTGTTTTGATTGACATTTCATGCTTTAGAATAAAAAATATTTGCCAAAACACTGTTTGCAGTTTTTTCAAACTTTTTTTTCTCTAAATATTAGTTTTGTAATTTTCAAAATTAATTGTTATTCAGGTTTTAATAGATATTTGAGTACAAATCTTATAAGTCTCATCGGATATGCAAATAAAATTGAATTTTTAAGAAAAAAACTCAATAATTGCCACCTTAACATTAATAACAAGATAATAAATTAATTTTTAGAAGACTAACTTTCATCTACTTTAAAAAATGTATTAGAATGCTGGGGGACAAAATTTTATGTAACCTCATTAGTAAAGCCATAATCTGATGTGACAATTCTATTCAAAAAACTATTATTAATTCTATACAATGGATGTAAAAGTTTTATATTCTTCACCAAACACATCACCTTTTATTACTTTAAGAAATTAATCTTTTGTTTAATTCCTACTATTAGTTCACAATTTTCTTATATGTATATATCTTGTTCAAATTTTCAATCATTAATAAAATACTTTTTATTCATCCATTTAAGTTCAAATACATTTTTGAAAACTTGTAGTGGATGGCACATGATGTTAATACAGTTCTTTCAAATACTAATTCATTGGTTAAACTTAATTAATGAATAAATAGTAATAAACACAAATAATAGTCCAACACCATATGTAAAATTGCTCATTGTGTCCATGTAGCTCGCATTGAATTTCTAATCCAAAGGTCGTGGGTTCGAATCCTTCCTGGAATGGCCTAATTTCTGAGAATGTGATTTATGAATGTATAGGTAGTAACAACCAAAATTTGTAGTCCAACACTATATATAGAAAGGAAAATGAAAAATCGCTTTCCATTTTGCCACTTAATATTGTGATTGTCATATGTATATACATATTTATATTAATTCTAATTATTTGATAAAAAGTAACTAAAATAAAATTTTACTTTGTTGGCCTAAATAGGAATTGACTTTTTTAAAAAATTTATATTACTTGTGTTCATCTTAGTTTTCTTATTTTTGAAATATTATCTATTTTCAGGAGATCACTAAGATTACTTTTGAGGATTCTTCTGTGGCAAATTCTTGTGGTAAAATCCAAAGTGCAAGGGTTGAAAGGAATCAAAATAATTCCAAAAGTCAACGAGCTTCCCCCCTGTGTCACAAAGTGAAAAAGAATGAAACTATTCATGCTCACATGAGTCGAATTCAAAAAGAGGAAAGACTCAAGCGCATTCATCGGTGGCACCAGCCAAATATAGGTGATTCTCCTGAAAAGGGCACTCTTCATTCTCCATTGCAGTCAGTTTCTGTCAATCGTTACGATTCATCTTCAAGTATAAATAATGAACAAATGAAACAATTTTTGTGGATGGGTCATTTCAATCTAGTCATTACAATTTTCCTACTGTTATCAACCCCAACCAAATACCTTTGCCTCCTTATAACCTTGATCATAATGCATCTTGTAATTTTGGAAGCAATTCCTACTATACTCCAGAAAACTTTAAATTTAATTTTAGAAATAATGTGCAAAATTTTGGACTTGTAAATAATTATAACATGCAATGTTTAAATTTTACTAATAATTTTAATCAATGTTTTGATTTTACAAGCAATAATAATGTGGCTCCTCTTCACTTCAAAGAAAATATTAATACTGTTTCTAGTGGGACAAAGTGTCTACCTGTGCAACCTAGAAGAACTGTTGCTAATAAAAAAAATCGATTTTACATCTAATAATGTTTCTGATTACCTTATACGTTTTTAATTTTCCAAATCTAAGACAATCAATTATCATGGTTAATTAATTTTACTATTTTTAGAAATAGATTAAGATTGTTTTATTTTTAAAGTTTTATTTTAGAAACAGTTTCATTCATGTTACCCAAATATAGAGAAATGTAGCAGCTATGGCAGTTATAGTTTATTTGACAACATTAATAATGAATGAAAAATGTTATAGACTTTAAACAAAACCACAGTCATTGTCCTTTTGTCTTTTATTCAAAAATTCAATAGATTAAAAAAAAACTACTGCAAGTATAGATTTTACAAATTCTAGGACCTTGAAAATATAGTAAGTTTCCAGGTAGCAATATTTTTACCTAAAATAACATATTTTATATTATGGCATTATGATATGCTTTAATTTTAAATGATCTTAAATTCTTTAAAAAAAATTCCTTACATTTTTAACTTAAGCCTCTTTTGGATGTCCAAAAAGAAAATATGTGTAAAAATGTGCTGAGATTCTGAAAAATTCAATGTTTGCCATAGAATTAGACATAAAAAAAAACCTTTACTTTTTTTAAATGATTTTTTTTTTCAAAAATGTAATAATTTGTTCAGGATATTTTGGGATTCTAGACTTATTAAAGTATTTTGTAATTATGTGCACAGTTTAAAAGAATATTTCTTTAATCATATATTTTTAACTGTAAGACAAAAATGCTTTTAAGTATTTGCATAATTTTAATATAAATCATATTCTTTCATTTAAAGAATGAGCCATATTGGTTGTTGTTTTTTTCTGTCTTTAATTTTCTGTAAGATTTTTTAAATAAAATATTGCATCCTCTTGTTCATTCATAAAAGGTTTTTTTTTTGTTGTCATTTTTATCATTTAGTTTTTATCTGGTGTTTCTCCTTAATATTGAATAAGTAATAACTATGTTTTATGGGTTGTACACTAACTATATATTAATTGCATCATAATTTAATCAATAAATTAAATAATGCTTTCAAATATCTGTGTTGATAATTTTAATGAAGAGAGAAAATACCTACTTATACTAGCAAAAAAAATGTTCTTTTTGTTTACACAGTACAAATAACTACATATAATTGTTGACATAATTAAACTTGTATTTTTTAGATGCTATAAAGAATATGATTCCACATTTATTGCATTGTAAAAATCAATAAATATTTGTAAACCTAAATAAAGTAACATTATCATACATTTCTTAGATCATTTCAGGGAATTGACTATATATATATTACATTTTTCCTTTCGGCTTTCCAAAAAAAATTACATTCATAGGAAATAGCTTGTACTAAAAATAGGAATATTTTAATCACATACAAAATATTTACTGATTACTTATTTAAATATGTGATTTTTATAATAAAATTACTTTTATGTTCTAGTCACATTTTTTTTATGTAAAATAAGCGAAATAGTTAAATGCTTATTCAAATTTTTTGATTTACTGGTTATTTTTAAATCAGATCAATATTTGGAACTAAAAATAAACTACCCCTGCTGACAGAATCAGAAATATTGTAACTGGGAGGTGATATGTTCTAGGCTCAATTTGGATATAATGGAGACTTCTGCTTGTTTTATTAATTGATATCACAAATAGAAGTGTAATCAGTTATAGGGATGATGAAGATACACAATACAGAAAACATGTAAAGTTCTGTCCCATTATTGTGTTTATAGTGAATGTTTCTTATGAGACAATGTTTGTGTTGGTGACAATTCAGAAGAGGAATTGCCAACCCTGCCTATTACCTGTTGAAATATAAAGATCATAGTGTGAGTGAATGTTTTGTAACATCAACTTCTAGAGCAACTTGAGGGCAACAAACCTCATAATTGTGAGCCAATGAAAGGACACACCTGAGCATGTGCCCCACCCTCCTAATTTTCACACCATGCCAATGTGAAGACTTCAAGCCATAACAGTTTTAACCTGTATCAGGGGGTCTTCAGTGGCACCAGGACTTGAAATCATTACTCTACAATGCTGGTCACAAGGCCATAGGGTACCAGTTCAAATGTGACCTTTGTCACTTGAGCAACCACCAAGTCTGCTGTACACAGCTGAATGGTTCATAAGAAAAATTCTGATTTCAATCATTAAAAAAGAGTTTGAAGTATAATTTGAAAATTTCTGCAATCTTTCTATTTCAACAAAAAAAGAAAATGCTAAGACCACTCTTTTGAAAAATGTTATTGAATTCATCTATTTTTTGTTAGGTATGTAAATATGGCTTTTAAATATTCGTTAGGTAGTCCAATAATTTAAATTTTAGTAGCAATAAATGTAACATATTTTCCCCATAATACTTTATTTGTAAGAATTGGTTTGGAAATTATATGCCAAAAATATATAGAAGTTGAACATTAATATAAGAACATCAAAACATTTGAATTATTTTTCAGAGTTTAAACTGCTACTCTTTACTTTGTAAGTGTATTTTGTAAAGCTAGTTTATTTTGTAAAAGATTTTATATATTTTTAAAGTATGTTGATTTCAATTATTAATATAATTTTGACTGTTTCATTTAGGCTAAATTCCAAAATCAAGAAGAAATCTTAGCATTTGGGAAAAATTTGTTTTTAGTGTAATTCTATTTGATTTCTTAAATTTTTTTAATAAATAAAAGTATTGTATTGAAATAATGAATAACTTTTGTTTTACCTTGTATGATTATTTCTTTCTGGTGCATTTCCCTACATTTCTTTCTTTGTCATATATTTAAAAAAAATTAAGTGTGTGAAATCATTTACAGATATGCTGATGGGAATTCACATGATTGTTATCAATTTAGGCAAAAAATAAAGCATCACTTGCATACATGTGCAATATTAAAATTATGTGGAAATAATCATTTAGTATAAAATGCATTTGTGGGTGGTTTGTCGCTGGTCTTCTGCACCTAAGTTTGCGTATTCGACCCCGGCGCATGTCGGTGGATTTTCATGATGCAGAAAATCGACAGTGCCCATGTATGATCATACAGGATGCAAAAGATCCCTAGAGTATATCTGTTTGGCTTGAGTGCTCTGGGCAAAATTAAATCCTAGTGCAGGTTCGCATCGTCAGAGCTCAGGTGCCTCCCTCTAGGCAGGAAACTGGGCCTCAAGATTACTTGCGGTGTTGGTATCGCCTATATGGTGCTGCACCAAAAAGTGATACCAGCTCCTGGGGAATGTACTAAGTCTTCAAAGGTTACAAATACCAATGTGCAGCCCCATTAGTAAAAAAAAAAAAAAATGCATTTGTGTTTGAAAACTGACAAATTACATGAAAGAAAGGGTGGTTTTTTTTCCATTTTAATAATAACTAATTACATTCTTTAACAATCATCATTAATAACTAACTCTGAAGCTTAAATTGTATTACCTAAAATATTCTAACTATATGTTCTCCATACTTATTCGAAAGTTTTAGATGAATCACCACAGCTGTAATATCTTTACTGAAATACACATTAATTTAACCACTTAGTATATTAAAAGTTTCAAATCCCAAGTTGGAAGTCCAGTCCAAATCAAAAATATATTTATATCCCCAAATAAATATATACATTTCAAATGTGAAGTTCTTATATCTTTTACATATTTAAAAGACTAGTAGCTTTTATTAAGCTGAGGCACATGCTTGGAATACAAATTTTTTTTACAAAGTACAGAAAATTGAACGACTTAATAAAAAAAAATGGTGCGTGGAATGCCACGCGAGAGAAGTGAAACTTCTTTGGCGACGTTGGTCGTAAGTGCAGAAATATATCTAAATATACTAAACTGCTAGGTGAACTTATTAAATTCAAAATTCATTTATTGTATGAAAATAATATTTTTATTCAATTTTCTACATTATTATTTTCCAAGAAAGAAACAATGGGTTTGAGGTAACTGAAGTAGGTTATGAAAATCCTCGATTGTAGTCGATCAAGTTTTTTTCCGTGCTCGATATTCTCTCATGTACTGTGATAGAGATTTGGCATTAGCGCTTGATGAATTTGCACTACTTTTCTGGGTTTTTTTATAACTTTTTCGACTGGACTTTCTGCTAGTTTTTCTTTTCTTTTTCTTTCACGAAACTCTTTTCCTCTTTGTGCATTTGATTTAGGCATTCTGATTAGAATCAATAATAATTCAACGCAAATGAAAATTAAAAAAACAAATTAGCTGCTGAAAACATCACCATGTGGCCAATAATCTAAGGAAATATTTTAAAAAGGAACGCTTTTGCTGCAAGTGCTATTTTGTCTACTCCGTAACGCAAACATTGCAACACATATAACCGTTGACAGATGTTCCCTGGTCTGGTGAGAAAAGGGGGGGGGGTCATCTAACTTTTTCACGGATATGATGCAAGTCACAGGGTGTCCCCCGCTCTCTTTTCCTCCCCATTGCGACGATTTGGGGGGGGGGATCACTACTTCCGTTCGCTTTCTCCCTGTTACGCAAAACTGGGCAAATTTTCCATTCACTCCGTGAGCAAAGAAGCTTCACTTCAAAAGCACATAAAAATTTGTGTGTGTTTGTTTACATTAGGTATATATTTAAATGCATTTACCCCTTTCATATCTGAATTTGAATGTAAAAAGGTATACCGAAAAAAATACCCTTCATTTTGTTGTGTTGAAAATTTCTAACAATAAATAAAGACTAGCTGCATAGCCCGGCGTTGCACGTACTTTTACCGAGTGTATAACTTAATCCCCATGTTCATTTTCTCCTTCCTTCATGACGTGTGGGTGTGTACGCGTACGATGCGAGTGCATGGCATGGCTTTCTTTTCATTGTGGAGACAGGTTTCTTTCCCCTCCATTTAACCTGACGTTGCACGGACATATTTGAATGCATAACATATTGCCATGTATAGAAATTCCCTTCCTTTATCAGGGTCAAAATCTCCTGGTGTGTGTGTGATTTCTAAATTAACGTCATTACAATTCCCTTTTTCGAAATTTCTTCCACATCTTTCCCATCTCAGACACGTTTCTTTTTTCTCACTATAGCTCGGCATTACAGTAGCTTCTTTAAGTGTAGAATTATTTTCCCTCCCCCAGATAAAGATTTATCTTCAAATTTCGATCAATGAGTAATAAAAAACAATACGCATTTATAATTTTAAAAATATTGACTTAAAGCAAGGAAAAAGAAGCGATTCTAATGCTAAGAACCCCTCCAAACAGATTTCAAATTTTCATTAATAAATCAATCGTTGTATATAGTTAGCTTGAAAATGTCTTTAAAGTGTATTTTTATCCAAAGTAATAGACGATGTAATTTTTATTTAGAAATAATTAATGTAGTAATGAAATAATGGAAATGCCCTTTGGTCTTACAAATTATATTAATTTAAATCCATTATTTATAAATAATGAATAAAAAGAATGTTCAGATAGCTATTGAAATGATTGCTTTTTTCTGAAAGTTTGAATGTTTGATTAAACATATAACAGTGTACAGAAAAAAAACACTATGAGGGAAAGCCTAGATATAAGTTTAAATTCACTGAAAAAAAATTTTAGTGCGTTTTGTATCAATTTTATAGTTTTCCATTACACTCTGTGTTTAGTAAATTATTGAAACACGTATCTGACGAGAAAAAAGTATATTAATCAAAACTAACATATTCATTATTGTAACAACAATTTCCTTCTTAAGATTTGAAAAAATAAAATTGATTAAAAATGTTTATTTAGCAATTAATTATGACATACAGTTTGCTGGGGGGAAAAATGGCTGTAAAAGTAAAAATCTCGTTTATTGATATCCATCTCAGTGGTAAAAAAGAAGAGAAAGGGAGGGGGGGGGGAGTAAGGTTGCCGAATTTATTTTTCCGTTCATGCTCTGTAAGCACTCAAAATCTAGAATTCGTGGTGCTTTCCCACAATTAATAAAAACTGCCCTTTGGCTACCGCTGAAGATCCGCAATAAAAAGGAGCGATGCTCCCTGAATCTGTTGAGAGCTGAAACGCTTTTCCGTTGGTGTGGTATGGTAGTTAGGAGAGATGGGTGAAAGGGGGGGGGGCTCAGGTGTCGTCCTCGACCATGGTTGAAAATTTCGAGGTCCGTCGCCAAAACCCTCGAGTATAGGTGAACAGTACGACTTTAATATTCTCTCACTCAATTCGCAATTTCTTAGCCCCCCCCCCCGGTAACGAAAATGTACTTTTTTAAAAAATAGTTGTATGTTGAAAAAAAACCCAGAAAAGTAGAAATATTTTAGATTACAAAATTTTACTACTATTTTAAATGTTGAAGTAAAATTGTGAGGAGTTTTTGAAATGTTCGACACGCAGGAAATAAGTTTCATGCAATTATTTTTAAAACTGAAGAAATTATTAAATGCTTGATTAAGTATTTTGAGTGTTTTTTATAAGATTCGTAAAAAAAAAGTTTTTTGCATTTTATTTTTTAAATCACTGATTCTAAAAGATCAAAGTATGAACTTTTTAAATATTTTCATTTAAACGCATCTATATTGATTTATTTTAGAAGAAATCATAAAATAGGCAAAGTATCATTGTTTTGTAAGAAAAAAATCCGTATCGTGGCGAAATAAATGATCTTATCGATTAAGAAATTGCTTTGGAGCTTATTAATTGTACAAATAAAATTTTGAGCAATTTTTTTAAAAAATCATAAAATTAAAGACATGATGTTGTTTAGAACCCAGATAAATCCAGTCGAAATCGAGCACTATGCCGAGTAAACCACGAAGTGCACGGTAAAACGAGGTTAAAAAACCTTTGAAATAAAAGGTCGAGATAATCCAATCTAAAATATATTTTTTAAAAGAAAATTTATTGCATGATGGATCAATTAGATTATACCTTGATCTGTTAAAATTTAAAATGGGGACTAAAGTTTTCCATTAAAATTGCAAACAATATTATGACTGAACGGAAGTTTGATTTAAGACACAAATTTTGCTGATGAAATCACTTATACAAATGTCTTGAGAATGCAGTAGGATGAAGATGAAAATATGTTAGGAATCGATGTAATTTGAAGGAGCTTTGAGTAGGAAAACTTGCAAAGAAAATTATTCTTTCTGCTGCTCAGCGAATCTTCGTTCCCATTGGTGTCACTTCTGTCGCATAGTTTCTGAAACTGTTGCAGAAAACTTGGGAAACGAAATTGAATTGGGAGGAAGATGTTGATTCTGGAACTAAAGCAGAATTTCTGAAGTGGATGAGAAATATATTTTACTTGGAAAAAATTCGCATTTCTCAATATTTAAAAATCGGTGTCGAGAATGAAAAATATTTTTTACACTTTTTCTGTGATGCAAGCATGTATGCCTATGTGGCTAATGGACGCAACGAGTAATACATGCAACGAGTTGAAACGAGTAAATGTGTTAAGGTTCAGCTATTAAGTGCTAAATCCAGAATTTCTCCAAACTGGTAAAAAAAGCAACTATCGCCAGACTTGGGTTGTTAGGAGCTACAATTGCTTATCGCCTTGCATCTGCACTTACGTGTGCAATTCCACATGAAGAAGTTTATTTTTGGACAGATTCCGCTACTTGGATTAAAAGAAAAGAGACATGGAGTTGTAGGGAGTAAGGAGAAATGGAGATATCTACCTGGATCACTAAATTTCGCAGATTTTGTAAGCAGAGGTTGTTCTGTGGGTGCGAAGAAGTTGATGCAGTCTAGATGGTAGCGTTGTAATTATCAGTTAAAAATGGGCTTCTCTTCAGAATTTGTTGTGAAGGAAGAGGAAGTTCTCGAGGAGCGGAAGAAAAACATTGTTTTCTCTTCAACTACCTGCTTGATTTCTCAAAATAAGAATGTGTATGCTAATTGGTACAATGTATATGCTATTTCTCACAGTATGAGAAAATTGTACACATGGGTGGCTGAATTTTGAGATATCTAGGAAATAGTGAAAAATCAAAAGAATTGAGAAAGGAGGAAATTCTGGAGGCAGAAGAGTTTTTAGAAGTTGAGAAACGAGTAATAAGGATCATTCAAAAAGAAGCATTCTTAGACGAGAATGATGAAAAATTAAAAACACTAAAAGTCTACAAGGACGAAGATGATCTCATAATGTTGAGGACGGCTTGTAAAAGATAGCAATTCTTGTACAAAACCCGTTATCTTCCTGCGCAATACCAGATTGGGAAACTTTTAATATTTTCTTTCCATAAAAAGCATTGTCATGTGGGGACTAACACCCTACTTAATCTGCTAAGGGAACATTTCTGGATATTACATGAAAGAAAAACTATATGATCGATTTTCTCTTTATGCATTACATGTAATTGACCTTCCCGGGAAACTTGGACGCAGAAGCAGCCCCCATAATTAAAGACTGTATTCACAAGATACAGTAGTGTTCGAAATAGATATAGCCGGCCCATTGTATTTGAAAGATCTGCCTCTTGTGCGGCTTATTGAACTGTACATATTGAGCTAGTGTTAGATATCTCGACTGATACCTTTTTATTGGCTCTACGTATAATTGTAGCAATAAGAGGTAGATGCACAGTATTTTATTGTGACTATGGTACCAATTTATATATATATATATACGAGGGTAAGTTGAAAAATAAGTTTCCCCTGTCGACTGTGGTCAGAGTTGTGTATAAAAGTCAAAAAATAGAATGAGACATTAAAGACATGACATACCTTTATCTTTCCACATAGGTACCAAGCACATTGAGACATTTGTCATATCGCTTAGTAAGCTTTAAAAAGCCCTCCAGGAAAAAATATGGGCTTTGCATATGGAAGAAGCGTTGAACGGCTTGTTTCACTTCAGTATTGCTTCCAAAGCGCCTTCCCCCGAGATTTTTCTTCAAAGCCGGAAACAGATGGAAGTCGCCTGGTGCGAGATCAGGACTGTATGGCGGATGGTGTAAGCACTCCCAACCAAGAGTTGCAATATGGTTTTGCGTTGCCGTCGCCGAATGTGGTCTGGCATTGTCATCCAACAGCAGAACGCCAGATGTGAGAAAGCCAGGCCGCTTTTTCCGAATCGCCCCTTTCAATTTCGACAGGGTGTCACAGTAGCGCGTAGCATTGATGGTTCCAACCTCCAAAAAGTCCAGCAACAAAACTCCTTGGGCGTCCCAGAAAACTGTGAGGAGCACTTTACCTGCAGAGGAAGTTGTCTTGAACTTCTTTCGGACAGGTGATGACGGATGTTTCCACTCCATAGATGCGGCCTTCGATTCTGGCGTGAAATGGTGGACCCACGTTTCATCCCCCGTCACAATCCGAAACAGAAAGTCATTGCCATCTTCATGGTAACGCACGAGATGTTCCAGGCTGACCGCCATGCGTTGTTCCTGGTGTGTCGAGGTCAATTGTCAGCACCCATCGTGCTGACACTTTTCTGTATCGAGGAATGTCGTGGATGATGTTTTGAGCTCGCTCATGTGAGATTCCAAGTTCTTCCGCTACTTCATCGATGGTGATACGCCGGTTCGCTCTAATCATGTCATCCACCTTCCCGACATTTGCATCTGTAGTGGCCGTGCGCGTCCGTCCAGCTCTCGGTATGTCCTCCACTTGCTGACGTCCATCACTGAATGTGCGACACCATCTCCACACCATTTGCTTCGACATCACACCTGGCCCATAGACTTCCACGAGGCGGTTACGAATTTCTGTTCCTGATACACCACGTGCCCATTCATAGCGGATAACCGCTCTCACTTCCTCCTTTGACCACAAATTCAAAACGCACCTTCTCTCCATACCTACCGGGGCTCAAATGAGAGGCTGGTCTCTGCTTTGCGCAGGCACTGCAACAGCGCCATCTGCTTGATTTGCAGTGACCTCTACTCAATGGTGTATCGGTGACTTGCGCGTTTTCCTGCTGTGTCGCCTTTCGCCCATAGCCGTTCAACGCTTCTTCCATATGCAAAGCCCTGATTTTTTCTTGGATGACTTTTTGAAGCTTATCAAGCGATATGACAAATGTCTCAACGTACTCGTACGAGAATAATAAAATAAAGGTATGTCATATCTTTAATGTCTCATTCTATTTTTTGACTTTCATACACAACTCTGACCACAGTTGACAAGGGAAACTTATTTTTCAACTTACCTCGTATTTGGGGCCGATAATCTGTTAAAAACATTATACTGGGATCGCATCATTGAGAACGGAACAGTGAATCGCATTCAATGGAAATTCAAACCTCCTACTGCCTCCTGGTGGGCCTTCGACCGCATCTAACTCAAGGGTTACACTAAAAAAATTCTGCCTTAAACAGGGGGAAATCAGTAACTTTGGCGAGTAAAAAAAAAAAAAAAATGCGAGTGAAAAAGTTACTTTTTCGTCAATTTTTCTTTATATAATTTTCAAAATTAAATAACTATATATGTCAGATTAAGATGATAAAATGTATTCAATGCATTTCTGAGATTCATTTAAAATATTTATCAGTATCGAAATTTTTGTTCTCTTTCATAAAACTTTTAGTTTACTTTAAAACAATGCCTAATGTATATTTCTTTTTTTGACATATAAAAAAAAATGCGAGTGAAACAGTTATTTTTAATTTAATTTTCGTCAATTTTTCTGTATGTAAGTTTCAAAATTAAATAATTATATATGTCAGATTAAGATGAAAAAATGCATTCAATGCATTTCTGAGATTCATTTTTAAAATATTTATCAGTATCAAAATTTTTGTTTTCTTTCAAAAAACTTATAGTTTATTTTAAAATAATGCCTATTGTATATTTTTTTTTTTTTTGACATATAATTTCATAATAAAATCGAAAAATTTGCCCATTTCGAAACTTTTTTTTGCGTAAATACCTTAGGGGAAAAAAAGCTATGTTCATATATTATATATTCTTTATTATTAATTGCTTTTTATTAAAATATCAAAAATCAATAAATTTTTTGCAATACATTTAAATGTAATCGTGAATCGAAATCTTTCAATCATTATACGAATATCCTGTGGATTCCCTCCAATTAAAAATTAATTTGAATTTGAACCTCCCATTCATTATTATTGCCTATTTTGATTTTTTGTTACGGGTTTGGGTAGCTCAGTCGGGTAGCGCTTCGCTTCATTTACACTGTAAAGCGGATCGTGTCGCTGAGAGTTCGAATCCGCGGTTCTCTTTCTTTTCATTTCTGCTAATTTTTCCCACGTAAATTAATTTTACTGATAAATACTTATTTTAACATGATCCTCTGTTATTTTAATGTACTTTTCAATTTTTTTTTTTTTTTTTTTTTTTGCCTTCAAAAAGGTTTTTTTCTGATTTTTAATCATTCAAAGTAATTTCTATTTTTTTTCAACATTTCGATTTTGTTCATTTCTGCTTATCAGCCCCCCCCCCCGTAAATTAATTCTCTCTTCTTCAATGATTGAATTCACTTGCTGCATCCTCACTGATCTGAAATTTACTTCATTTTCAGTGCTTCCATTATGTAAGCAAATGGTATGTCACAATTAATTGCTAAATGAGCATTTTTAAACAATTTCATTAAAAATAATTAATAAGTTAGTTTTGTATAATATAATTTTTTTCGCAGATACGTGTTTAAATAATTTAATTAACACAGAGTGGAATGAAAAACTATAAAATTAAATTAAAAAAATTAAATGTTTTTATCAAATAGTATTATTTTCTTTTCGAATGTTTTTTTCAGTGAATGTTAGCATATAACTAGGTTTTCCCCCAAAAGTGGATTTTTAACACTTATATATGTTTAATCAAACATCCAAACGTTTCAAGAGCTATCTGTAGAATTTTTTTTATTAGTATTTATTGATAATGGATTTAAATTAATATATTTTTTTAAAATTAAAATGCATTCAATGCATTTCTGAGATTCATTTAAAATATTTATCAGTATCGAAATTTTTGTTCTCTTTCATAAAACTTATAGTTTACTTTAAAATAATGCGTAATTGTATGAAACTCCCCCCCCCCGTGTCGAATATTTCAAAAATTCTCACAATTTTACTTCAAGAATTAAATAAGTAGTGAAATTTTGCAATTTGAAAAATTTATAATTTCTGTTCTTTTTTCAGCATACAACTATTTTTAAAAATGCTACAGTTTCGTTTCCGGGAAAAAACTATCTTTCTTTAAAGAATTTGAAAAAAAAAAAACTTTTTTTTTTTTACAAAACAATGCTGTTTTGCATATTTTATGATTTTTTCTCATATGAATCAATATCGTTGCGTTTATATAAAAATGATTTTTAAAACTTTCAGAATCAGTGATTTAAAAAATAATAAGCCGAAAACTTTTTTGAACCAATTGTAATAAAACACTCAAAATACTTAAATCAATCATTTAATAATTTCTTCATTGAAAAAAAAATTGCATGAAATTTTTTCCCGTGTGTCGATTTCGCTTAAAAATTACGGACTTTAAAGGTTTTTTTTGTGATTTTCGTAAAATAAAGTTTTTGCGAGAAATAATACAAGCATTATTTTTGTAACCTTTTTTCTTTAAAAATTCTTGTTGTTTCCAATCAATTGTGAAAACTTGGAATTTTCAATTAAAAATTGAGCCCTCAAAAATAATGAAAACTTTAAAGACATTCTAAAGGCTTTGCGCATGCGCAAGAATCATTATTATCCCCCCCCCCTCTGTTTAACGCTCAGTGGCCAAGGTCAAACTTGCTGTTCTTGGCATAAGTGAATGAGTGGAATAAAAAATACTGTAAAAAAAATATATAATTCTGAAACATATATTAGTCTCACACACAGTATTATTTTCTTTTTGAATGATTTTGTGCAGTGAATGTAAATAAATTTCCAGGCTTTTTCATTCTTATATATTTTTAATCTAACATTCAAAAACAAAGAAATGAATAAATGAATAGTCCTTTCGATAATTAACGGTGAGAATTTTTGTATTTATTTTTTTAGAAAATGGATTTAAAATAATAGATATTTTACTAAATTAAAGCAATATTTAATTTTTTTAATTATTATTTATAGATAATGGAATTAAATTAATATATTTTTTTTAAAATCAAAGGAATGTTTCTATTATTTCCTTATTAAATTAATTATTTGTTAATAAAAAGTATATCGCCTATTATTTTGGATAAAAATACGTTCTAGAGAGAGACATTTTTAAGCTAACTGTAAGTAGCGATTGATTGATTAATGAAAACCTGAAAATTATTTAATTATTTTAGATTGATAAAACTTATCTATTAATAAAAAATGATGACTTTTTTTTTACTCAAGCATCAAAATAGTTTATTTTTATTGTTTAAATTTATTATTTTTTTACTAAAGCAATATTGTTTTTGATATGTCATGAATAGAAACTTGAAGATAAATCTTATATCTGAGGGGAGAGTCAGGGGGAAAATAGTTCTACACTCAAAAAAGCCACTGTAACACCGTGCTGTAGAAAGAGGACTGAAACGTGTTTGACATTACTAAGATCTGGAAATATATTTTTTTTTTCAAAAAAGGGAATTGTAGTGACTTTAATATAAAGGAATCACACACATACCAGGAACTTTGATAAAGGAAGGTGAATATCCATGGCAGTATGTTATGCATTCGAAACAAATTTTAATAAAAGACTCAAAATACTTAAAACAATCATTTAATAATTTCTTCTTTTACAAAGTTAATTGCATGAAACATTTTTCCCGTGTGTCGAATATTTCAAAAAATCCTCACAATTTTACTTCAAGAATTAAAATAGTAGTGAAATTTTGAAATTTGAAAAATTTCTAATTTCTGTCTTTTTTCAACATACAACTATCTTTAAAAAGGCTACATTTTCGTTTCAGGGGACTAAAAAATTGCAACGAAAGAACTGAAAACTGAGTGAGTGATTTTTTAATTCGCACTGTTCGCCTATTCGAGGGTTATTGGCGATGGACCTCGAAATTTTCAACCATGGTCAAGTGACGAGGACGACACCTGAGCTTTCACCCCTCTCTAATAATTAGAACACCACAACAACGCAAGAACAAATTTCGAAAAAGGGAGTTTTTATGACATTGTTAAAGAAATCACTCACATCGCACGCACAAACACACACACACAGGTACTATCGGCCTGAGGGAAACACGAAATTTCCATGGGGATGAAGTTATTCACTCGGTAAAAGCCCGTGCAACACCGGGCTAAGCGGAGAGGAAAGAAACAAAGAAATCAAAGTAATTTCGAAAAATAATATTGGAAATGTTGAATTTGTGAAGAGAAGGGAAAATGTTAAGCGACAAAGCCATGACACGCACTCACGGGTCATGCACTCACATCGTACGCGTCAAAACCACACAAAAGTGTTGGCGTCGGAAAGAAAGGACGAAATTAACATGGGGATTAAGTAATACCCTCGGTATAACTTAATCCCCATGTTAATTTTACATATGCACATATGTATGCACTCGGTAAAAGCCCGTGCAACGAAGGGCCATGAAAGCTAGTCTTTATACTATTAAAATTCAAAGGTAAACAAACGTATCTATGTATGTATGTATGTGCGTCTATCTTCTCGCGAACGGTACGACGCAGAAAGTCACGGAAGGTACCAAAAGATCGGGAATTTTCCGTGGAAGCCGTTTTGCCCTTTTATATTCCGATATTGTAATAGTTGAAAAGATATTAATTAAAAACCTTAAAACGACTAATTGTTTTAACTCCTACCGATTGTTTACTTGGCGGAACTTCCGTTCCGTTTCGGCCGAGCGGTGATCCGACGTTTCCGACAATTTTAAAATTGTCATCTAATTTTCGGTGTTGAAATCAGACAAAAAATAATGACAGAATCGGAAAGATCATTTATTTCGCCACGATACGGTATAATGTTTTTTGTAAAATAACGATATTTTCTATTTTTTTCGAATTTTTTTAAATAGTGTTAAAACTGATGCGTTTTTATGAAAATTATTTCTAAATTGTTGAGTATGAATTAATTTTCGTGTTATTAAATCGATATTCTACACTAATTAATTTCAAGCCTTTGTCTTTTAGATCCATTCATTTACAAAATAATATTCCCAAAACATTTTTTTTAAAGAATTTTTAAAAAGTAGTCCCAATTTTTACTTCACATTGAATAACTTCGTCATTTATGAAGGTAATCTCACAAAACCTTTTTTCCGTGTGTAAAGAAATATTATCCGTAACATATACGAAGATTGAAAAAATTGCTTCAAAATTACGGATTTTAAAAAACATTTTGTGATTTTCGTAAACTTATGTTTTTCTGAGAAATAAATTAAAAAGTAGTAATTTATACATTTTTTATATAAAATTACGTTATTTTTGCAAATATTTTGTGATGTTTGGGAGCCTTAACGTAAAAATTATGCCCTTAAAATGAAGGTAATGATTTTTAAAATACGCGATTTTACATTTTGCCAAACATTGGTGTGGAAATTTAGGTTTGCGCCAAAGACCTTTGACCTTTTTCGCCTTCGACCGTATCTAACTCAAGGGTTACACTAAAAAAATTCTGCCTTAAACATTGGGAAATCAGTAACTTTGGCGAGTAAAAAAAAATTCGAGTGAAAAGTTGCAATGCATTTCTGCAAAAGTTGCAAAAATTCAATGCATTTCTGAATTCATTTAAAATATTTATCAGTATCAAAATTTTTGTTTTCTTTCATAAAACTTATAGTTGTAATGCTCCCATGTTGTGAAAGATTAAGTAATGCAGCTTTGATGGTTACAGGAACAAGATATTTTTAATGTTCATGAAGTTCCACAACACAAGGAGACACACACACAAACAAAATACATAGTGTAGGAATGAGACATAAAAGGAGGGAAAGGCTTTTCCTGACTCCACGTGTATCCATGGCTCGGGGACCATCCGGCAGCACAACAACTCTAGAAAAGAACGTTCTCTTTTCTCCCCAAGAACAAGTAGCGCCACCTGGCTGTCGTTATTTGTCAAGAAAAGGCAGAGTTTAAAAGTAACTGTTACATTCTCCCCCTACACCGCCGAAGACCGTCTCGGCGAGGTGGTGTACTATCAGACAATATGGCATTCTCTCCAGCAGTTCCTCTAGGAATCAATGGTTGTTTGCGAGGCCTTCCTCTTCTCCTGAGAGGTACTACAGGAGACTGGGTCTGTGTGACATTCAGAAAAGGTGTTAAAGCTGATGCATGATAGACACCTAAAGGTTCGTCTCAGGTTGTCACTACTAGCTACTACAAATGTGGTGGGGGCTCTCTGGGATAGCACAATGTAAGGCCCGTCTCTCCTGGGCATCAGTTTGGCACTCCTGTTTTCACTCGCTTTGCTTAATGGGTGCAGTTGTACCCATACTAGATCATTAACTTTATGGTCAGGACTTGGTCTACGTGATTAGTCAGCAGATGTTTTTTGACCGATCTTGACTCATCTCAATATTTTCTTTAATTCGTGACATATATCCTTCAAAGCGTTTTAAATAGGGTGTAAATTCAGGTACAAAATTATCGTTATGGATGACAGATCGTAGATCAGTATTTACTTGGTCTAAAGTTCGTAATTCTCTGGCGAAGGTTAGGTATGCTGCCGTGTGATCTGTGGACTCACATTTTGCAGTATTCAATGCGAACCTAATAGCTGGTAGCTTTTCAATCCATAATCTATGGTTGTTACCTACCATCATTGCCAAGCGAGGTTTCAAGTCCCTATTTTTTCTTTCTACTGGATTTGCCTGTGCGTGATATACGGGAATGAGAGACTTTGATTGATATCCAAGACATAACATAACTGCTGCATTACCGCACTTACAAATTGAGTCCCATTGTCACATATTAGTCGACGGGGCACGCCGTACCTTAGGAAGACTTCATTTAGAAGTGTTATAGCACATTCTTTAGCAGTAGCTTGCTTTAATGGAAATAACTCTACCCATTTTGTGGTGTAATCTTCCACGATGAATATCCACTTCATACCTTCTCTCGTTTCTGGTAAAGGACCAAAAAGATCAATAGCTATGCTCTCGAATCGTTGAGCTGGAACAGGGGTCTGCAGAAGACCAGCAGGTTTCTGGTTTGTGGCTTTATATCTAATGTGCACTCTGAACAGCTCTTCACATAATCGGCAATAAATTTCCTCATACCAGTCCAATAATATTTTGAAGAAATTCTAGAAAAGGTACCATCAGCACCGTAATGTCCAGCGGTGGGAGCATCGTGGTGCAATTTTAATATCTTCTCTCTCTCGTGAGTAGGGACAACTAGTTGGGCTTCATCGACTTCAACATGAGGTGAGTACCGGTATAGTACTCCCTGATTCATCACGTACCCTCTCCCATTCCAATTGGCAAAGTCAACTCCCTTGTTGGGGTTTTCAAAGCAATTAATTATCTTTTCTAACTCAGGATCCTTTAATTGTTCTGTTCTTAGTTCATTAGCTGTTCTTGTCGGGAAATCAATAATAATAGTTTTTAATTCACAAATTTCTTCGTTCTTAGACGCTGACCTAGAAAGCATATCTGGAATAACATTGCATCTTCCGGGAAAATAATTAATCTTCAGATTGTAAGATTGTATTTGAAGTGCCCAACGGGCTAATCTTCCGGTTGGAGATGTTAAGCTCATCAGCCACTTTAATGGTTGGTGGTCGGATGCCACTGTAATTTCTGCACCTTCAATATACCCTCTAAATTTGTTAAGGGCCCAGACTACAGCCAAGGCTTCTCGTTCTGTTGTCGAGTAATTCTTCACTGCAGAGCTTAAGAGTGTACTGGCATATTCTCTTGGCTGTTCATTGGCGGGACTTTCTCCTTGTAGCAGAACTGCACCTAGGGCGTAACTACTTGCATCCGTTCGGATGATAAAAGGCTTTTTAGGATCAACTTGCTTCAGAATTGGTGGGGTTATTAAACATTGCTTGAGGGTCTGGAATGCTTGTTGCTCAATTTCCCTCCATTTCCAAGCAGTACTTTTCTTTGTCAAGTTGCTAAGGGTCTAGCAATTCTGAAAAATTCGGGATGAATTTTCTATACCATGAGCAGGTCTGTAAAAATGACTGTAGCTGCTTTATATTTCTCGGAGAAGGAATGTTTTGTATCGCTGCAGTTTTATCTTGATCCACCTCTATTCCCTTAGGAGTTATCCATAATCCAAGGTATTTTACACGAGAGCAAACAAACTTACATTTTTCTCTGTTAGCACATAATTTAAATTTTTAAGTCTGTCAAAGACCTTCTTAAGTCCTCAATGTGTTGTTCAAACGTTTCAGACAACACAACGATATCGTCTAAATACACCAGAATATTTACATTTGGCAATCCATTACGAAATTGGTCCATAAGACGCTGAAAGGCCGCTGGGCATTGCGAAGTCCAAAGGGCATTCTTTTGTACCTAAATGTACCAAAAGAGCAAACGAATGCAGTCTTGTCCTGGTCCGCTGGATTAACCTCTACTTGATGATAACCGGATTTTAAGTCAAGGGTAGACATAAAAGCAGAAGATTTTGCATCATGTAAAAGAGCATCCATAAGGGGCAGGGGATATTTGTCAGGTATAGTAATCGCATTTAATTTACGATAATCTATGCACAACCTAACAGATCCATTAGACTTGGGCACTAAAACCACTGGAGCTGCGTATGGGGACTCGCATTCTTCTATAATATTATTAGCCAAAAGTTTATCAATTTCTTTCCTTAAGAGTTCTTTTCTGTTTGGAGATAATCTATAAGGTGCAGTTGAAACTGGTGGGTGGTCACCTGTGTTTATAAAGTGTTTCACGAATGGAGTTGGTTCTCCCCGGGTCTGAAAACATCTTTACTTTCATTAAGTAGCACCATCAAATAATTTCTTTCTTCTACATTCAGGGCCTGTCCTTCTTCTTCTCGCAAATGGAGATAATCAATCTCAGTTTCATCAACAGGTTTGATTTGTAATGGAACATCACTAAGAATTGAATTTGCGGGACAGGAACTACTATTTATTTTGGCAGTGCTGTCGTCTACAGGCAAAGGAACATCTTTTGAGAAAGGTATCTGAAGCTTGGTTTGTTACCAAAATACCAAAAATTATTACGCATGTCCATTACGATTCCTGATGTCCTTAAAAGTCAACACCTAGAAGGGTGCGGTTACCCTTTGCATTTGGCAAAAAAATTAAATCGTTTGGAAAGTTCGTCCACCTATGGTGATTGGCACTTTAGCTTTTTGAACAAGGGATGTGGATTGCTGACCATCAGCTAAATACATAGAAAGGTGAAACTCTGTGAATTTTTGTCCACGATTCTTTAAAAAGTTAAACATTAATTCTCCCCCAACTGACTGGCTGGCTCCTGTATCAGCACAAACTGTGCCTGTAGCTTCATAAACTTGAATGTCAAGTAGAGCTACTGGAGTGGTAAGACAAGTGCACATCTGTATGGCATTGACAGAGGCAGTCTCTTTTTTTGTAAGCATTTTGGACATTTTGATTTAATAAATCCAGGGTTGCCACAACCATAACAAGAAATAGGTGGGTGACAACCAGTGTTAATATTTCGTGCTGGCATGTAGCTAGAGTTAACAGAAGTACTGTTGTGGTTACCGGAAACATTCTTTTCAACTTTGAATAAATTAGACTTTCTAAACTCCGGATAGCCCGTGTTTCTAGGAAACCGAGGTTTATTTAGCTCTGGTGGTTTGGGGAGTTTTGTTAGTTTTTGAGAAGGAAGTTTAACATTTTCATACGAGTCCAGCTTTTCAGCTAACACGACTGGATCATTAAGTTTTTCTCAACTGTCAAGGAAATGATTCTTATACTCGGGAGGACATTTTTTTAAATTTGATCTGCAATGATGAGATCTTTCAACGTCAAAAGAGTTAACTTCTAATTCCTTTAACCAACCTTCAAAGAAGGTTCTGAGCTCAAAAAAGAAATCTTTCCACGTGGAATGATCCTGTTTCTGATGTCTACTGAAGAGAACTCGGAAACGGTCAGCTGTCAGTTTGAACCTTTGCAATAAAATATTGCGAATGTGGGCATAATTTTTAAACATCTCTTCTGGTTCTCTTGCAATTAATCTGCCAATATTACTTGGAAGGACTCCAATTAAGTGTGATACCCAAAAATCCGCAGGTACATTTAAAAGCTTCATTTGTCTTTCAAACACTGTTAAGAACAATGACATGTCATCTTTATCAGGAATAAATGTGGGTAATACTGTTTTCAGGTCGAGCCTCATGGGGCTAGAATCCATTTGAGGGATTTACCTATGGACGGTAGAGGAATTTTTGCTTGTAATTTAAGCTTTTCAAGCTCAAATGCTCTCTGCTCAGCTAGACACTTGTCTTCCTGTTCTATTTTCTTTATGGCTTCATCTTCAAGCGATTTACGTTCATCAACAATGTTATACAGCATTTCTTTCACAAACTGCTCATTATCCTTAAAGAATGAGCATGAAGTAATTTTCTCACGCAAATCTATGATTTTATCATCTGACGTTACATCAACACGTAGCTCAATTCCTAAATTATAGAGGTCTATCTTTTTTCCCTTTGAGAGGAAAGCCATATTTATTCTTAAATAAAATTAAATTCAGGTTTTTTTTATGTATACTGGAAGACGTAAATTAAGTTAGTTATCCCAATAAGCAATTATTACATTTCAGCTACTCATTAACAACTGCCTTCCCTGTAGGAAAAAAACATAAATAAGAGAAACATTTCATAATATATAAAAAGATCCCGTGAAAATCTAAATAAATTTCCACAATTTCAGCTGTGTATCAAAATATAAAGTTAATTATGAGACACAATAGCACATTGAAAAAATTGTCACTACATGTAATGCTATGCTAAAAGTATATACTTATTACATGAAAAACATTTAAAGGCTAAATATACCACACTCTCTGTGAATCTTAATTAGGAATATGAAATTCTCAAAATATCCAATATATACACTTTAAATAATGACAATTGTAAATCCTTAATGATCATTCATTTATATCCAAAATATTCCATAATACCTTCAAACACTTAAAATATGCTTATTATTCTATCAGCAAAAAAATAAATAATAATAATAATAGAAGAAAAAAAAATCCATAGAATTCATTCATAATGAACATTTTGCAAACAACCTCGAACTGACTCCTCCCTATTTTATTTATTTGCTTATTAAGCATATCACATTTTCTGGATGAATCATAGTTTAAAACTAATACAAGCACAGAAAAAGGAAGTGGATACTCATATACTTCCTTTCTTTTTAATATTTGAACTTTTTTTATAAATTATTCGACTTACAATAATTATAACCAAGAATTGAATGGTTTACTCAATATAGCAATTGTTTGTAGCAAATTATTACATAGCAATTATTTTAAAACACACATATATTTATGAATATTGTTAAACAAGTTGCTTCTGTTTGAAAGCAGAAATGACCTTTCACAATTTAAATTTCAAAGGTATTTTCAACAGCAGATTGAAATAAAAATAAACTAGAATATTAAATTATTTGAAATAAAATATATATATTAATACTTTAAGAAACATACATAATCACATTCTTCAATATTATTTACAAAAGATTTGTTGCATCTACTCACAGATTTAATTTTTCGTTTTCTTCAAACACACAATCTCTGAAAGAGATTTTTTTTTAAAAGAACAGACTATATATATATATGTTGTGTGCAAGCACCATTCGCGCATTTTAAATGACATAAGATGAATTCACATAAGATATTTTCACTTTTTATTCAACACACTTTCGATGATTTTTTTCCTCTTGGCACACACATAACACTTTCACACTTTGGGTTTTCCAATAAAATCGTGCACTTTCACATTTAGTGTCAGTGTGTGCAATAATTTAAGGCAATAATTTAATTTTTGCCTGGAGGAGCACCCAAGCCATACAAGGACTAGGGATGTATCACATAAACATACGACATGCAAAAAATGTCGATTTTCTGCATCATGGAAATCTAACGACTTGGGTCGGAGTGGAACCAGCAAACTTGGTTGCAGAAGGCAAGGCCTAATCAACTACGCCACTCAACCAGCAGAATTAAATGTAAATTGCTTGATTTGTTATACATGACATAACAATAATAAGAGCTTCCGAGAAACAGATTCCAAAGATATCACAGGAGTCAGGTTATACTCAGACATCATACGTAAATTTTAAGAGAACTGCATTTTTCTCAATTAAAATACTAAAAATATACTTCTATGTGTTAATTTACTTAATTCCACATTTAACGAAAACATGAGTTCTCCTTAACTGTGAAGGGGCTCTCAATGCAGTTATCGTAAAGTCTCTTGCTGTCTTCTGACAGATTTAAGACATTTCATAGTTCAGTTAATGTATAAGATAATTAATGACTTTTATTTATCTTTCTACTTGCATCTACTGGTACTTAGTCACATATTCTGATAATAGATTCCCTCACCTATTCTTCACTTCTGATTGGTTTAAATAACTATGCCATTTTGCCTTTATAGTGATTCCTTCATGACGAGGTTGTAATATCAAGCAACGTTATTTAGAAAAACCAAAGGCTAGTTTAAGGGGGAAATGAGTGAGAGTCCGCTTTCTGATTTCAGAATACTTTTTTAGTCACTCTATAGGGGGAAAAAATCTTTGTTCAAAGATTAACTGTTTTTAATTTTTCAGTAATAATTTAATTCAATTTTTTTTATAATTTGGATTTTTTTAAACAGGCTTGTTTTGTTCGTATTAATTTAGTCAGGAAACACACAGTAATAAAAACGAAGGACCTCTTAATTTCTATTCAAGATCAGTTTAAAGGTCTACCTCATACCTCCCTCTCCTAACTACCAAACCTGTATCCAACAGTGCTCTCTATTCAATCTAACGCTGGTGTCGACAACCCATGGAAGGTGTGCCACATATGGCATGTGGTGCAATTCTCAGTGGCACTCTGCACTACTCAACGAATTTGTAAATTTTTGAGTGGATGGAAGTAGATAAAAAAAAGTTGGACATTCTTGCCAAACATCTTCACAATTAAGGACATTTTCGGAATTCCAAAAAAAAAATCTGAAAGATAACTCTAAAGATAAATTTGCATCTATTCTGTAAATTATTGAATGTCGTTGCTGGAGTGATTTGACTGTTTGAAGAGAGAAAATTGCATGTACTCTCTGCTTTCCGCATAACTAAGTAAAAAAAAATCTTTCCTCATATGAAAATACCAGGTGTTTCTAAATAAATATCGGAGTTGTAACGCTTTATAGTATTTATTACATATAACTTACAAGTATAAACTTACAAATAACAAGTATTTTGAACATTTGTAAATTTGTAGTTTTGCCTACAAGCTTACAAATGTTCAATGTGAGCCCCATTCGTCATATGGCACACATCAAGTCGATAGGCGAGTTCCTCCCAAACTTTGTTCAGTGTTTTTGAGGTAATGCTTGCAACAGCTGCTTAAATCATGTGTCTTAAGTCTGGAAGATCAGCTGGTAGTGGAGGAACGAACACATAATGCTTAATAAACCTCCACAGATAAAAATCACCCCGCGTCAGATTGGGTGAATGTGGAGACCATACGAAGTAAGCTTTATTGGGAGACTCTTAGCGGCCAGTCCATTGGTTTGGTACAGTTACTATGTTCAACCAATTGCATACTGAGAAATGCCAGTGAGGTGATGCACAATCTTGCTGCCAAATTAAGTTATCTGGTTCATTTTGTTCCAATTGAGGAAATAGCCACAGTTGTAGAACATCAAAATAAGCAGAACCAGTTATAGTTGGTTCTCAGAAAACGAAAGGTCCGTACACTTTCCCCCTAGATATGGCACAAAAAACATTCAATTTAGGTGAGTCTCGTTGCAATTCCAGACTTCGTGAGGATTTTCTAAGCTCAAGATGTGCGCATTATAAGTGTTTATATGTCCTTTGAGGTGAAACGTTGATTCATCATTGAATACAACATAATCCATAAAATTTTCATTAACATGCAATCAGCATGTCGTTTGCGAATTGGGAGCGTAAACTGTAATCTGTAGGTTTTAGAGCTTGTAGCAACTGCAGATGATAAGAACGTAGTCTTAAGAATTTGCGTAAAACTTTCATAACAGTCGTCATTAGCATTACCAATTCACAATTTGTGCGCCAAACTGATTTCTATGGGCTACCCAAGAATCTCTCACTCGAGCAACATTCCCTTCGCTAAGCCTTGGTCGTCCCGTACTTTTCCCTCTACAAAGACAGCCAGTTGTTTCAAACTGATGATACCCTGTATGAATGTTATTATCGTTTGGAGGTTGACAACCGAATTTAATACGGAATGCTCGTTGCACAATAATAGCAGATTCTGTCTTTGCAAACTGGAGAACACAAAACGCTTTCTGTTCATAGTCGCCATTTTTCTACTAACCCGATGTTTAGCGAGAAATTGGGGGGAGGGGGGGGGAAGTACCACAGTTTCGCGCTCACGCACGCACATGCAATGAAACAAAACTGTTTCAGTCGATGTATGGGCACACTAATATGTTATATGTAATGAATATTGCAAAGCGTTAAAACTCCAATATTCTTTTACAAATACCCGGTATTTTGACTCCGCAAAGAAATTGGTTTAACAACTGAATACTCAAAATTGTGTCAAATTAAAGTTACACATATACCCCTGATTTCGCGATAAAAAAAGTGGAGCGGAGATTCGCATAAAAACATTATTTATCTTTTTATTTAACTATAATGAAGGGAAATATTTATTTAATAAATATGCTTAAAAATACGTAATATATGTACAATTTTAATTTTTTTAAATTTTTGTTGTGAAGAAATAGTTATATTTTTAGGCTGTTTATTTTTATGTTAAAACATCTTTAAATGATACGAAAGTAAAATATAATAAAACTATATATCTATATTATTGACCTCTATTCTCTAATTGCATGCATTATCGTGAGAATCAAATTGTCTTAAACTGGAGACGATTTTTAAGTGAATATTCTATACAGGACCAGCTAATAGAGCTTACTCGAACGAACTCTGACTTAAAATAGGAGGTGACCTTAGTGAGTCCCAAAAAATTCCTTTCTGTTGTAATTTACTGTGATTTCAAAACGAGCAAATTGTTGTATCAAAATATCTATTAGGAATCAAATCAGCGAATGGAATCTCTTTCTTTTTGATTTTTATGCATTCCATTCTTATACTTATTGCTATAATGGTTCGCGATATTTTTCTAAAAAAATATCCATCTACGGGACGATTTCTGAGAAGAAAAATAACATAATCCACCGTCTATGAGTAGAAGTTTATCTTAATTTACTTTCGGATGTATCAGGAGATTATCGGTTAATTTAAAAATAATGTGACAAATTTCAGAGTATTATAAATTCTTATCGAATTAAGTTATTTACATGAAATTTTCAATGTGGTTTCCTTTAGCATAGTGCACTTCGCGTAACGTTTCAACCAAGCCAAAAGGGCTTTTTGAATATTTAGGGGGTATTTTCCAACTTCCTCTTTGGTTGCTTTTTAAATCCCTTGGAGTGTTCTTACTGTACGTCTGTTTATTGTTTTTTCAAATATCTCCATAAAAAATAATCGCAAGGAACACAGTAAGGGGACGGTGGTAGTGATTTTTGCTAGATGGCAGAAAATTTATTTTTTAATCTTTCACCCACTTTATAGTTGTTTTTACAGTCTGACTTGGTGCAGAATCTTGGTGAAAAGTAAAGTTTCCTTGAGAGTAAAATCGTTTACTGTTTTTTGTATCAAGTATTTCAAAACTTTATTCTAAAAGTATTTAGCATCAATTTTAGCCTTTGGTTCTACAAAAAATGGTTTTGTTAAGCTTTGAGAGAACATTCTCATCTATATCATAACACCTGACGGCTAGCTTGATTTTTGCATAATACTGCGTCTTTGCGACTTTTGCGTGAAATATATTGTATCTTCATTTTGCGAATTCTGAATGGTAGATGAAACAGTGCTTCTTCCGAAGTTGTCCATGCTTTGTATCTACCTTTGCATAACATTAAATACAGATGCAAAGAATGTTTTCTTCTTTGATCTACAGTTTTAAAAGACATTTGAAGACAGACTGATTTATTCACATTTTTATAGTCAATTTTCTTTATCTGATGACCAATTGTCGATTGCCATATCTGTGATTTCTTTGCTAAAGTTCGCTGAGGCAGAAGATTTTCTACAGCAATAAGTATTTTCAGTTTCTTTTTTCCTTTTCCCCCAAGGATTTCCTTTCGTCACCATTTTATTCCTGGAGCTTTTGATTGTCATCCGAATTTTATTTCTTTTCTAAGTCTAGATAGTAATCCATTCGAAAAAGGCCTTTTCTGAATTTTAAATGCTTATTTGTATGAGTTTGAGCAACCATCCTTCAAAAGCTTTAAATTTCGCTTCGGATTAGAGATCAGAGATTCCTAAACTTTTTTGTCTCATAGACCCTTGCCATGTTTCTCAGTTTGGGGTAGATCCCTACTTACCTAATGCATTTTTGCGAATTTATCAACTTAAATGACTTTTTGACAGCTGTTATAGAGCTATACTTACTTTAAAATATTTAAATTCCTAACTGTAGTGAAGTATAGTGTTTAAAACCTAAGACACACATGTTAATTACATTAAAACTTAATTAATACTTAAAATAACTGTTACATAAAGTAACTGAGCAACAAACAAATGCTTTTAATGGGAGAGATGAATCTGGTGCTTCTAAAATTGCTGATATTTGTTTCAAAATTTTACTTTAAAATATTCTTAGTGCCTATTTCGATCAGTTCCTCTTGTAATATGACATTTGTTTTTCTTTAAATGTGACCTTATTAATTAAATGCCTACTGTAGTTTTATCAAAGCATTCTCAAACCTAGTTTCCAAATCTGAATAAAGAGCATTTAATTGTTGAACATAGGTTAAAACGTCCTTTTTTTCCTGGCAGATTGTGAGGGACGAATTGAGAAACTAGGAAAACTCGGGACATCCAATATTATACTCCTTAGCTTAATTATGGGAAGAAATGCCGACCCAAGGACGATAGGTCCTTGTAACTGCAATTAACTTCATAAAATTTAGTAAATAAATCTGTTAAACAGGTAAATCTGGTTTCCACTTTATTAAATTTTCTTTTAAAATTAAAATAATGATCTGGTTTAATGAGGGTCACTATCGTAGACCCCCATTTACAACTCATGGACCCCGAAATTATTTTTTTCGCTGACGTGGACCCCCTGCATGCTAACGTAGACCCCTAGGGGTCTATATAGACCACTTTGGGAATCACTGGATTAGATGATCAAATTTTGGTGCCATAGTTTATACCCATTAATGAAAATAATTCGAATGGTGATTTAAAAGTTTGATTTTTAAAGTATCAGCAAATCGATTAAATTTACCATAACTAACTGTATGCTTTTAAAATTGGTCACAGTAACGTTGAATCAACTGGTATTTCTTGTAATTAAAATTATAATCTTTATGATATTCATAAGAATGTCTTCGCGGTTTTATAGCTATTATTCTGTAATGAGATTATATATTACACTAGCCGTTACCCACCCACTTCGCTGGGTATTTCATGATGTTTTATGAATATATCCTGTTTATATGAATAAATTATTGATATCTAAGTCCTAGCATTAAGAATTCGATTGTATTCAAAAACATACATAAGCCTGTAACTTTCGTCTCTTAATAAAAAGAAAGGACAAAACAAAAAATTTGTATCATCTAATAATCTCTAAAATTGAGTATAGAATGATGTTATTTACGCAAAACCAATTTTAGGTGGATCTCTACTCCATAAAATAAACATGGAAGCCAAATTTCAAATCTAAATCTAATAGAGCAAAAAAAAAAATTTTTCTATACTTTTCCCTCCACCCACAATTCCGTTGAAACTCGGTCTCCCAAACACCCTTCTTAACGGATTTCAATTCAACAATAGAAAAATGTAAGCCACATTTCAATATTATAGTCCTTGTAGTTCAGAAAAGGGATTTTTTTTTGTCAACACACCCCAGTAACCCCATGCTCCCCAGGAGTTGATTCTCGTCAAATGCATTCTTAACGGATCCCTATTTAAAAAAAAAGAAACATGCTTAACAAATTTCAAGTACGCAGGTCTAACAATTCTAAAACAGGATTTTTTTCCTATAACTCCCCTTGACCCCTCGCAACTCTCCTTACGGGTCGATTTTTGTTTTACTCTTTGTTAGAGGAACTCTATTCCATAAAAGGAACATGCCTACCAATTTTCAAGCAGGTAGATCGAATAGTTTAAAAACGGAAATATTTTTCTATTACGAACCTTAATCCCCCGAAATGAAACTTGGGTGTTAATTTTCGCAAAACCCATTTTGTAGCGGTTCTGTACTCAACGAAAGGAATCTGCTTACCAAATTTCAAGACTGTACGTCTAATAGTTTAACAATTGGAATAATTATCTATAACCCCCCTTGAGCCCCCGCAACGCCATTTGGGGGTCTGTATTCACAAAACCTTTTTGTTGCGGATCTCTAATCTATGAAAAGAACCTGCTTACCAAATTTGAAGACTGTGAGACTAATAAATTAAAAATGGAAAAAATTATTTATAACGCCCTTTGAGCCCCTCAATGCCACCTGGGGTCGATTTTCACAAACACATTGTACAGTGGATCTTTACTCCATGAAAGCATTTTGTTTATCATATTTAAAGACTGTACTTCCAAGAGTTTCAAAATGGAAAGAAATATCTATAACGCCCCTTAAGCCCCGCAATGCCCTTTGGGGGTCAATTTTCACGAAACTCATTTTGTAGCGTATCTCTATCCTATGAGAGGAATCTGCTTACCAAATTTCAAGACTGTGCGTCTAATAGTTTAAAAATCGGAACAATTACCTTTATCTCCCCTTAACCCCCCGCAACACCCCTTAGGGGTCAATTTTCCCAAAACTTATTTTATAGGGGATATTTACTCCATGAAAGAAACATGCCTACCAATTTTCAAGCAGGTAGGTGAAGTAGTTTAAAAACGGATATATTTATCTATTACGCCCCTTAATCCCCCACAACGCCACTTAGAGGTCTGTTTTCACAAAACCGGTTTTGTAACTGATCTGCATTCTATGAAAGGAATCTATTTATCAAATTTAAAGACTGTGCGTCTAATATTTTAAAAATGGAAAATCTTTAACGCCCCTGTAACGCCACTTGGGTTATCGATTTTCCCCAAACTCATTTTGTAGTGGATCTACACTCTACGAAAGGAATCTTCTTACAAAAATTTCAAGACTGTACGTCGAGTAATTTAAGAATCCAGACAATTATTTATAACGCCCCTTAACCCCTTGTAATTTCGCAAAAAATCCGTTCTTAGCTGATCTCTACTCCATGAAAGGAACATGTCTACCAAATTTCAAATCTGTAGCTTGATTAATTCCGGAGATATCGTGATTAGTCAGTCAGGGAGTCGCTTTTCTCCTTTATATATATAGATAAACAGCAGAAAAGCAATTTTTTTTTAAAAAAAAGATGTCAAAACAAACGACAATTTCTGGAACTACACACAATGTGTAAAGGAAATAAGATTTCTAGTTCTAAAATTATCCGTATCGTATAAGCAGTGTTTCTTAGCTTTTGAATCAGTCCTAGACATATGTCAGGAAACATAGACAGTGATAGAAATAATTTTAAAAGTCACTTTATTAAGACTTTCTCAATTTATAAGGAACAAGCCATGTTCCATGAAAAATTGAAAAACACTAGAGAAAAAAAATTAA
>BMAO01039763.1:0-52017 GCA_019973975.1 Trichonephila clavata
TCCAGTTTGATCATTTTCGAAAAAACACATTTCGAGTCAAACGCATTTTAAAGTATGACATTTTGCTTAAAGTAATAGCCATCTGCTTTTACTAAAACACTTGTAATTTTTCTTCTAGGAAACGGAAAATAATAAGCTTGGTATTTTTATAAAGATGGTCTATAAAATAAAATCATAAAAAAGTTTGTCAATTTTTGGCAAAATTCACAGCTTTAGGGTAGTTGGATGCCTTAAATTAAATAATCAATGAATACGAAATGATAATCTTTGATTTGAATTATTTATATTTAGATGATTATTAGATCTCGCTGGAAATTCATTTAATTCCTTAGAACTCAAGAAAAAAATTATTTTATTGTAAAAATTCAATATGCCCACAAAAGATTGGATTTTTTGAACAATGTTTTTTAAAAAAAACTTCTGTTTTTTCTTTCTTTCATTTTTTGCTTGTCAAATTAAATTTCTGAATAACACATTTCAGTGTTTAAAACGGTTCTTAAATCAAAAACTTGCTTAAGTTATCTAATACAATACTTATTTTATATTTTTTAATTCTTAGAATTTTAATTAAAAATTAATTTTGTGACTGTAATAAAAAAATCTGTTTAGTAACTTTTATATCTAATATGTACTTTTTACGATGAGCGTCATCCGGGAGTAAATTGCCGGAAAGAGCCATAGCTAGAATTAGTCGCAATCACTGAAAGGAAGGAAACGAAAATGACAATTGCTTAATACTTATTTCTGATAAATGAATAGCAATATGTTTTTTTGAAAGAGCTCGCTAAGATTGTGCTTGCGACTAAAATACTAAGTATGGTTGCATAAAAAAGAAGCTTAATTTATGTACTTGATGCTTTTTTTCGGATTTTTTAATTATGATAGTTAACATTTTTTAATCTATAATGAGTTGGAATTAAATCTATAAGTAGTCGGATACCTTAAATTGACAATCTCAACATTATATCTATTTATGCACGTTAATTTGCACATTACCTACTAGACACTCGTTAAAGCGGAAATAAGATTTTTGTGTGGAACAGCAATGTTTTTGTGCGCTTAAATTAAATGTTGCTCATTTATTTTTTGATATCTAAAGAATCATGTTAATACAATCGAACAATCAATACATTACCTGATAGAATCAATCATCAATCAATTGAAAAACTTTAATACAAAAATTTAAAACATTATTGCAATTAAGGAAATTGATATAATGCTTTCTATTTATTTTCCGATATCTAAAGAATCACGTTAATACAATCAAGCGAACAACAAATTATTTGATAGAAATCAATCCTCAATCGATTGAAAAACTATAATACAGAGAATCAAACGGTTTAACATATTATTACAATTAAGGGCGTTGTAATTCAATTTATTATAAACTAATTCAAGTAATCTTTTATCGAATACTTTTCCTGTCTCTGTCACTCTGTTTCTAAATATTGAGATAAATTATTCTGGGTTGAGTCGACGTTCAATCAAATTGCCCAACAGAAAAGAACTGAGAGAAACAAACTTTTGAACTTTAACGATGCGGAAACTGTTAATGTGAAGATTACCTGTTTAAAGTGCGGAAAACTTTTGATTCCGCGTTTTAACGGAGAAAATAAGTTAATTCGCAGATTAACTAGGCAATCCACACATTAATGGCTTTCGAACTTTACCCGTAACATATACACAGTTTATTCCAATCCCCCCCCCCTAAAAACACGGATCAATACTTATGTTAAAGAACTAAATTTTTAAAGAATTTTCTAAGTGTTTCCCTTTTTAATATTTATTATAATAATTAAATGTTATCATCCACAACAGCCAGTGGCATAACGGAGAATATTAGGGGCCCTCTGCAAAGTCAGGTACCCAAATACTTTGCAAGCCCAAATACGTACTTGGCATCAGCCAGGCTTTGGACCCGCTAGAAAGCTGGGGGTATATGTTACGCCACTCAAACAGCATCTTCCTTTACATATTAATTTCTCCTTCGAAGTAATCCGTGTTCTCCACCGCCACCATAAACTGCCTCAATGCTCCTTCACGAGTTCTTTCTCTAGTGCGTTTTTCATGAATATTCGATGATTTTCTTTGACAATATCTATCGCCAATGTAAATGGTTTGAAGAATTCTCTTATTAAGCGTGCAGAAGTTTTCTAAATTTCAGTGAACTTAATTTCAACTAACGCCTTTAATTTGCATAACCTGTTTTTCTTTGGAAAAGAAAGTGAAGGCAATGAATAGCGATGTAAATGTTGCCGCAGAAAGCGAAAAGAATACAATAGAACTAAATTATACTTTAAAATCGTGCACGCTTGCTGTCAAAATAACATTAACAATGCTGTGTTATTTACCATTATTTGAATTTTCAAATGGGCATACTTATCATAGCTTGATTTCTAGAGCATCACGTATAAAGGGAGAAAGATATGTCTAAACCTTTTCGAATAATCTTAAAAATTTTTATACTATGTTGAGTTTGGGGGTATTTGAAGTACAACAATTTAGTAATATTTTTTTCTCTTTTCTCCTTTGTAAATAGTTGCATGTAATCTTCTTTTAATTTTAAGCATTTTAGTGCGTAATCAAATTTAATTATTGATGTAATAAGCACGATTATAATAAAATTCTTAATGTTACAAATAAATTTATGTTAAAGTCACACATAATAGTATAAATTTATAATGAATTGAATTAGAAAATATTTCCCCAACTTATTGCTTTTGCAGTGTTAAACGCTTAAATTTGAAATATATATTAGTTTCCTTTTTTATTAACTGTTGTAAATTATGGACCGGGTGGTCTGAGTGGTCTGAGTGGGTAGAGCGTGGTTGACACCCAGCTCATAACCCACGTGGTCTATCTCGACAGAAACCATATGTAACGGATTCTGTCTCAGTTGGAATCTTGAACTTGGCTTCAGCATAACTAGATGTGCTGATGTTTTCTCGCAATTCTTGACTTCGGCGTCCAGGTGCCGTTGTTTACTAGGATTTTTATCTTGAATATTAGAATTCTCTTTAGTTTCAGCCTAATTAATGTAATGATTTAATTTGTTAAAGATTGTTAAGTTTATTGTTGAAAGTTATTGTTAACCAATAAATACAAGAAAAGATAATTCTAGGACTCCAGAATATTATTATTATTATTATTTCATAAAACCGCACTCACGCAACAGTATATTCACTACATTAGCACTTTTATAAACATCACTTGTATGCAACGGAATCTTTGAACTCAAATTTTACCCACTTTAAAAGGTCAGATTAATTTGAAATTTTTCTCACGTGTCCAGGACTGATGTCATTACAATAATTTTATAATTGTGTTCCATTGTCCTGATCAGGATTAACGATTTCCCACTTTCTGATATCATACCGCATCTGGCGACTAATTCCAGATCCCATTTCCAGGTTTGGCGGTTAATTCCAGAATTGGCGACTAAAAGATTAAATTACAACTTAGTTCTATTAACTATAAAGAGTGTTTTTTAGTCTTTTTAAACTATAAATTAAAAATCTTTTAGAAGCAGCAAAAAATAATAACGCATTATTCACACTATTATTAATTTCCTGAGCAGTTTCTCACTGTCAAGTACATCATTACTTCAATTATAAAATTAATTAAAAAAAATAGAAACTAGGTTAAGTAATAGAGTTACAAAAGTTCCATATTTTTAAAACTTCGCAGTTGTTGAAATATTTGCATAAAACGTTTCTTTTCATCAGAAATTGTAAATTAATTGGTAGATAGGTAAAAATGTTATGTTAATTCGCATCAATTGTATTTTGATAAAAAAAAGTACCCCTTATTTTTAAAATTATGGTTATATTACTTCTTTCTTGCGCAAAAAGAAAGTTATTAATTTTTGCAAGAATATCAATCTCGATTTCATTATACATAAAAATTAGTGGACATAAATACTGATAGATTCGTAATGAATGTTGTTTATTTATAGTTGTAAAATGATCAAATATCTGTTATATTTGCTGATATATATTTTGAGATTGTATATAACCCACAAAAGACATTTTACCCACCTAAAACAGTTGAAGAACATTTTGAACAAAATTACGTAGATAAATTTAAATGACCAATTAATTTCCTCATTTTTTAAATTTTTTTTATTACTGTAAAAGGGCAAAATTCAAGAATTGCTTTAATAAGTGAAATTTTCGCTGTGATTGTATAAAATGTTAAAAAAACTCTTTAATTCTTTACTTGAATATATAATGTGATGTTAATTGTTCTTACATATATTTTATATGAAATCAATTCGAAAAAAAAAACTGTTTGCAGAATTAAGGTACCATATTTCCCAACCAGTAAGATGCATATTTTTACCCCAAAATATGGTCTAAAATCCGTATTTGTCGTACGAACCAAGGGTATTTCGTCCTCTAAAACGCAAGCAAAGGCGCAGTTTGCCAGGAAAGAAACTGTTAAATATCTATAACTGAGATTATCATGTCACACATAGTGTAGAATTAGCAGTGCGCTAAACAAAATAAGTGATGAAGAAGGAAAATGATAAATCAGTGACATGTGGGTGACAATTGAAGTGAAAATAACTGCGTACTTTGTAGCTGCGATGATGTCGAATTTTTGGGATTCTACGAAGAATAAACGCTGGCATATTTGCTAACTTTTTAATATATCAGTTCTGTTTTTGCGATATAAAGTGATATCGTTAAAATAAGTACTTCGATCCTTTCTTTCTTTTTTTTGTCTGATTAGAGAATTTTTCATCAATTTTTGCCTGATAAATCATAGTTTGTCATATGCTAGGAAACACAGTAATAAACTTCTAAAAATAATGAACAAAACTAATTCCTTATAATTTAAGTATCTTTTGTGAAAAAAATTCAGAAAAAATTTATAGTAATTAAAATTTTTTTCAAAAACTTGTGATTATACATTCGAGATTATTTATTAGAATTAATATTAATCGTTTCATGAAGTATTACTTTTATTCAATTCCTACTATTGTTCATTCTCTCTCTCTCTATATATATATTTATTTATACATATATTTATCTAGTTCAAATTTTCAATCGTTAATAAAATACTTTCTATTCATCCAATTAAGTTCAAATAAGTTTTTAAAAACTTGTAATGGATGACAGTTGATGTTAGTACAGCTTTTTCAAATATTAATTCATTAATTAAATTAAATTAATTACCAGTTTTCGACACCAATTTAGATTCGTCTCTATTTGTGTAACAATGTAACTGTGGTCGTGGGGGGGGGGACTAATCCCCATCTGGTCTAGTATATATATATCTTGTTCAAATTTTCAATCGTTAATAAAATATTTTCTATTCATCCAATTAAGTTCAAATAAATTTTAAAAACTTGTAATGGATGACAGTTGATGTTAGTACAGCTTTTTCAAATATTAATTCATTAATTAAATTAAATTAATTACCAGTTTTCGACACCAATTTAGATTCGTCTCTATTTGTGTAACAATGTAACTGTGGTCGTGGGGGTGGTGGGACTAATCCCCATCTGGTCTAGTATATATATATCTTGTTCAAATTTTCAATCGTTAATAAAATACTTTCTATTCATCCAATTAAGTTCAAATAAATTTTTAAAAACTTGTAATGGATGACAGTTGATGTTAGTACAGCTTTTTCAAATATTAATTCATTAATTAAATTAAATTAATTACCAGTTTTCGACACCAATTTAGATTCGTCTCTATTTGTGTAACAATGTAACTGTGGTCGTGGGGGTGGTGGGACTAATCCCCATCTGGTCTAGTATATATATATCTTGTTCAAATTTTCAATCGTTAATAAAATATTTCTATTCATCCAATTAAGTTCAATAAATTTACTTGTAATGGGTGACAGTTGATGTTAGTACAGCTTTTTCAAATATTAATACATTAATTAAATTAAATTAATTACCAGTTTTCGACACCAATTTAGATTCGTCTCTATTTGTGTAACAATGTAACTGTGGTCGTGGGGGGTGGTGGGACTAATCCCCATCTGGTCTAGTATATATATATCTTGTTCAAATTTTCAATCGTTAATAAAATATTTTCTATTCATCCGATCAAAGTAGAAATTAACTTAAAATTTTTTTTATATTACTTGTTTTTTTATTGTAGTACAACTGAAGTGTATATCGCTTTTCCTTAAGCAAAGGTTGAAATTTAATTTGAAACTTTGTTGGCATCATTTCGCTTACAAAACATTTTTAGAGCTTAAAAATTTTTTTCCTGAAATGTTAATTATAAAAGAGTAATTATAGTTATTTCTATTATATAAGAAAGATAATAATAAAAATAGTAAAAAGCTTTGAAAAATTACTCTTAGTGCGAGGTGCTTTAAAAAATTTTCTATTTCTTAATGTATAAGAAAAAAATGGCTACGTTTTATTACTTTACTTAATACTGTCAGTCCCCAAATTTTTACTCATTGATTTATAATGAGGTTATTATTAAAGCGTGTAATCTACTGTTTCATTTTTTTTTATAATTTATGAAAATTAATTTATAGAGGTACTTTAAAAAATATTTAAGCTATAATTTTTTATAAGTTGCGCATAATTGGAAAATATATTATGTTGAATTCTTTAAATGATTAAAATATCACTTATTGATTTTCTTCTTTTGAAGAATTTGAATATATACATTCAATACTTTTTATGATTATTAGATACATAATTAATCGATTTCCTGAAAGTTTTGATCCACATAATGTATTCCAGATGTATCTTAATTCTATTTGAAAAAATTGGAGAATTTTGGATGAAATTTAAATACGATAAAAATTATAGAAAATTAATCAATTAAATAAATTTTCTGTGTTTCTTATAGTGAATAGTGAGAGAGTTTTTAAGAAATAATGTGTCAGTGGCTTTTTCTCCTATTGTTTTAATATGTTACCTTACTCATAACTTATCACACAATACCTGTTCACGATTCTATTAAAAATAAAGCATAGGAAATAAAATAATGTAATCGAAGCATCTATAAGCTGCTGAACCGTATCTTAGAATTAAGAGAGCCATTGTAATATTTTTCTCATGAAGAATATTTCTGGAAATCTACATTTAATAAAAATCGTGTAATAATTTTATTTTCAACCTTTTCATATTTCATATAATTACTTAAAATTGCTTTTTTCGTAATTTTTTAAAATTTATTTTACTAACTAAACTTCTTGAAATACTTTCACTGGATATCAATAAAATTTTCGTGAACTCTGAAATAAAATAATAGAATTTCAACAAAATTGCTTGAAAAGATATTTCTGTTGATAATAAATCCTCTAAATCTTAATCGAGTGTAAAGAAGATTCTTTGCTTTGATAATTGTAAAAAAATTCATTGTTGCATTCCTCTTTATTGAACTATAAAAAGTTGTTTTTTATGTATGTAATAAAAAAATTTTAAAAAAAAACGAATTTGCAGATGTGACATGTTTTTAAAGAGTTTTTTTTTTATTAAATAATTTTCCAAACAGATTTTCGCGCTTTTGTGTGTGTGTGTGTGTGTGTTTGTAACCTTTATGAGGATCTGATATAACAATCATCAATGCGGAGATAATTTTTTAAAATTGTTCTAATAACAGAATTTAAAAGTATATAAGTTAATTTCGATTTTAGATTTTTACAGGAAATGTTAAAGGTTCTATTTTTCATTCAATAAAAATATACAGTATAAAGTTTGTGTAATAGATTTCGAATCACAAAAAAAGAATTCAGATGTACGAACATGTAAAAAAATTACTTCTTGGCTCAAAAACACAATATTTTTTCCATTAATCTGCTTATAAAATGCTATATTTTCTCATATGTCACAAAAACAATGTACATTTAATTATGTGCTGTAAAAATCCCAACTACTTGCCACATGGTCCCCGAGTCCAATGCTCTTTTTCCATTTTATAAACTTTTATTGCTCATGCAAAGAGGGTAGGCAGACACTGACAAAATTGAAGGCTCCTCGTTATCAGTAATTAGGTTAAAAAGGCAGAAGGATGTGCGTCACATTGACGTCATAAGCAGCGTGGGTGTTTATTTTGCGAAAACTGAATATAAACGTGATGGGGCAATGCGTTCTAAGTCTTCCTAAAAGGGAATGCATTAAAAACTAGTCTGGAGGGAAATTAACAGTCAGACTCCGAATAGTATAATTGCGGACATCACATAATTTCCTTTGTTGAAAGTAAAAACGGCTCAATTTTATAATTATCCAGAAATTGCCAAAAACGTTATATAATATGGGATGTTTTTTATTCCGTTATGTGAGTGTGGGAATTCGCAAAATTTACTTATTTCACAATATAATTTCCCATGTAAGATGGAAAATTAGAGAATGAATTATATTATTTCGAATATGTGAGATAATGAAATTATAGTTTTTTATTTTGCATCCATTTAAAATTCATAGCAATGAATGCGCTGCTACTTTAATTTCCTTTTAAATTTTATTGTTATTATTATTACTTTATTTACGATTGTAAGCTATAGGCTCAAAGTTAAGAGAATTTTCGCTTTCAGTTGATTTCTTCAGTAGTATTGAACAGATTTTAATGAATTTGGGCATGAACGTACATAAATATAATACAAAAAATACCGCATTACAATTATAGTACGCAACGATCATAAGTAAGTAGAATCAGTGCAGTCAAATCTAAAATAGAGGCAATAAGAAGGAATTTTTTAAAAAATGAATAATAGGGAATATATGATCCCTCTGAAGGTTATAAATCTTTCACACTGAATTCATACTAGAAATGAGATCGTTTATCGATCCCTGTGGCATATGGTCCCACCCCTTAACAATACAATCTTAGAATCCTGGATGATTGTGGGATGGACGAGGCCCACCCAAGAGCATCCAAAATATTTTCTATAGAACTGAGCTCTGAACATCTTGCAAGTCAATCCATCCGCCGAATATCTTAACCTCCCGGAAATTCATGGACAAGATGATCCCTCTGTGAATTAGTGTTATCCATGAACATGAAATGAGAGCTTGAAAATTTGAATATAGGGCTGTAAAATTTTACCTCCATTCTTCGCAGCAGTCCTAGGGTCTCCTCAAAGATATGCCTGTGTTATCTTGCTTGTCTTTCTCGGGAGGTGGGGGAAAACTCGTAGTGTGTCTCTAGTTCGGTTGGATCTTACCAGTGATTAGAATGATCCTTTCTCCATTGTCCGCAGTATCTGTAATGTACCACAAATAGGCTTCTCCGCGTTCAGAAGAGGCGAGCCGGAAATAGCGGATCTTCTGGCAAATAGACCTCGCTTATATAGCCTTATAGAAGCAATATTCCTTGAAAAATTTGGACTCCTATGGTCGCATGAAGTTCAGGAGACAGCTGAGAAACTATTACACTCCTGTTACGCCTCATTATAATGCACAACTATCGACTTTACTGATCATCCTAAAATGTCTAAAGGTTCAATACAACGCTAAAATTTCAAGGAATCTTCTGCTTTTGAGAATGTCCCGTTTGAAGTCTTCCAACAATTTACCACCTCATTCCAAGTTGGTGCTTATTCACTGTTTTGAATTTCTCCGAATGTTGCACAAAAAAACAAAAACACGTGTTTGAGTTACAAAAACAACTTGAGTTACTGAGGTGTGCGGAACAAGAGAAGACCGGACATTTAGAACGAAAGAAACCCGAGCGCTTACAAATAATATCCCTGTGAATGTGCACAGCCTATACACATGTGTATACGTACGTAATCAACATCAGTTCATTGCTTCTTTGTTTGAAAGTATTAGTCTAATCTCTCGTTCAACATTTTTCGAGAAATTCGACTTGATGTGCAAATTACCTTAATTTTTAACATCAGTATATATTTTATTTTAATCTTAGGAATGGTTAAACATTCTTTTTTAGATAAGATTGTACTTTGAAAAACAAAAAATTTGCACATTTAGAGTCATCCTTAACTGCTATTCTGCGCATTGATTAAGCTGTGCATTATTTTATATAAAAGAGATTTGGACGAAACTTTTTTAACTGGTCATTGTATAATTGAATTAATTTAAGCAATATAACTTCGTGGTTTATTATAAGAATGAAAAACTTTGTCCTTTTCCAGAATTTTACTTCATGGCACTTTTCTAGACTATCTTTTCCTCTCCTGAATTCAGAAAAATCGCTTTAGGGAATATGTTACTGTTATATACTGTGAGCGTGGATCATTCTAAACATGACCGCTTAATATAAATTACTTGATAATCTGATACCGACGTAATCTTAATTTTTGCTTAAACCAGATTTCTTACGTTTGATTTTTCAAAACATAAATGTAAAAGATTTTTGAAACCTTCAGCTGTTGATGCTTTCATTGTCTTTGAAAAAACTGTCTTTCTGTGAAATATCCTGAACTACCTATTCCTGAAGTCAAATAACTAATGCTTTTACAGAAAACGAGAAATATTCACACACACATTTTCTAAAAAATATTACTAAAAAATATTAGTTTTTATTTCATACGGCTAAAGAAGTCATATTTCTCAATAATTTTCTGAGCATCATATGACTAACACGGCTATCTGGAGCAAATAAATTATCGGATTTATAGTCTTTCTTTTATATTATTTAAGACACGTATAACATGATTAAATTTCAATATATTAATATTTTTCCTAAGGCTATTCAGTGGTAATTTTGCATTTAATATTTTAAAGTAACAATTTCAGTCAAAATTAGGTTTATTTAGACTGTGATTTCATTGCTTGTATTTATTAATGCATACTTTAATTGAAAATGAAAAATATAATTTTTATATGTTAAACACAACTAAGATAATTCGCACAGAAAATGTTCTCTGTCTGTGGTATTACGCGCTAATATTGGTCAAGGCAGCTTTTTGTTGTAATTCGAGTGTGAAAGTGAAAAAACACAGATGTCTGAGCTAAGGTTATTGCAATTACTAAGAAAGATTTTTTTAAAAAAAAGAGGGGGATTATTTAAAAAGCCAGAAAAACAGTTTTTAAAATTTGCGGTGTATTGATTCTGTCGCAACACACATTAGAAAATATATAGTTCAATGTATCGCTATTAATTTTGTATATTTATTTATCCTTTTTATTTTAAAATTATAAAAACAGCATTCAAACACTGTCCGTCTTTTCTATGTTTGATATTTTTTCTTAAATTTTGCATGCTTTAATTATTTGTAAAATATTGGGGAAATTTTTTTTTACTTTTAAAACATTAAGAAGTTTTTAATTGGCTGATGTTAAGCAATTAATCTAAATTATACTATTAGAATTCAAAGGTAAAACGCTGCCAAAATAGTTTTTAATAAAAAGAAATAACTTACTGTATATGTCAGACAAGGCTTTGTTTCCTAAAATTATCCAACTTTTTTCTAATACTTTAAGAAAAGAATTGAATTTTTTTGAATGAAGGAAAATGCTAAAATGAAAGACTTTTTAAAATCAGAATATGCAACATACGTATCAATATTGTCTAGGAAAGAGAATATTTTTTCTTACCATTTTAATGGATTGCTTAGGTAATCATTTTTTGCTTGTTTGGCCAATTGTCCTTGTGATTCAACTCATTTAGTGAAAAAAGTGTAGAATTTCAAATTGAAATAAAGATAATTATTCAACTCAAAAATTTCTTTTGTTTATTATCAATAAAGTGGAAAATATAAAATGAATCGTGCTGATAAATATATTGCATGTTTGAAGGACGTAAATGTGAATGGTATTTTAACAATGATCTATCAAGGTAGGAAAAAAAAGTAAAATAGAATAATAATTCCCTTTGTAATACGCTTTTATAAGTTTCACTTGTATGTAACGGAATCTTTAAACTCGATTTTTACATACTTTAACCGGTCAGATTAATTCGAAATTTTGCTCACTTGTCAAGGACCGATGACAATACAATAATTTCATAATTTTGATCCATTGTCCTGATCACAGGAACCTCAGGATTAACGATTTCCCAATTTCAGATCTCATCCCGCATCTGGCGACTTATTCCAGATTTGTTGACCAAAAGATTAAGTTACAACTTAGTTCGATTAACTATAAAAGCATGGACGTCTTAAGGCATTGTGGCCTCGGCCACAATGGAGCCTCATCTCGTTCTCTACTCAGCCTTAATGAGATCATCATTTGAATAATTTCAATGGTCAAATGTTATTTCCGGTTTAATTCTCTGAAAAACTGGGAATTTCAGACGATATGTCAACTGGTAACATGTGATGACCACTGTTCATGTTTTGGTCCAGGTCACCACCATTCATCATCATTACAACCATAAAGTCAAAAGGTGGCAGTCGGTCAAGTCTCGTTTATGCGATTGTAAGTCATGCACATTTATTTGTTTCGGGTTATTGTTTGTACGAGTATTACTATGCATTGTCTACTTTTAAGAATCATAGGTGGGGCCTATATTTGTGTAAAAGTCCAGGGCCTACTTTTGTGTAGGGGTCCAGGTTCTACTTTAGTGTAGAGGTCCAGAGTCTATTTTTGTGTAGTGGTCCAGGTTCTACTTTTGTGTAGAGGTCCAGGGTCTACTTTTGTGTAGAGGTCCAGGGTCTACTTTTGTGTAGGGGTCCAGGTACTACTTTTGTGTAGGGGTCCAGGGTCTACTTTTGTGTAGGGGTCCAGGTTCTACTTTTGTGTAGTGGTCCAGGGTCTGCTTTTGTGTAGGGGTTTAGGTCCTAATTTTGTGTAGGGGTCCAGGTACTACTTTTGTGTAAGGGTCCAGGGTCTACTTTTGTGTAGGGGTCCAGGGTCTACTTTTGTGTAGGGTCCGGGTCCTACTTTTGTGTAGGGGGTCCAGGGCCTCAAGAAGTCTTAAGACGTCCCTGTATGAAAGAGTGTTTTTTGCATGAAATGTCCTAATCATTAAAAAATAATAATGAAAATATATAATATGAAAACAATAAAATATAAGTTCTGGACGATTTTATTAATCCTTTTCTTTTATATTTATCTCTTATCATGACACTAAACCAGGGGTGGGCCACTGTCTTGGCTCGAGGGCCTCATTCCCGTTGGTGTGGTGTAGAAGTTAGGAGAGGGGGTACCAGCTCTGGTGTCGTCCTCGTTACTTGACCATGGTTCAAAATGACAAGGTCCGTCGCAAAAAGCCCTTGAGTAGCAAAAAAAAAAAAACGTGACATTAATAATCCCTAGTAATGTACATATACTATGTGCTAAGAATTATTTTTTAAGTCTTTTTTTCAACTTCTAACAGTGCAATGTAAATTCCTTTCAAATATAAACTTCCGAAATAAATTTATATATAAAACAATTGTTCGAATCTTTTTTTAAATTTAATTAAAAAAAATTTTCCAAAATTGCCCCCACATCATATTAGCAATTTAAAAATAAGTTTCAAATGTTACTTTTGTATGATTATAAAGTTAAATAACTTGCTATAATTATGTGAGTTTTGATAAAATCTAAAGGTTTTATAAATCTAAATTTCTTCTAGGGTGTAAATTAATAACATTGTTATTCAATGTGTTAAATGGTAATAAATCTGCAACGAGCCTGTATTTTGTTGTAATGAAGATTGATGTCGAGGAAAGGTTTTAGAGGGAAAAAATGCAAAGGAAAAATATTTATTGTCCTCACTCGATTCGTTGAAATAACCCAATTTTTTTTTTGCCATTTGTCCTCTTAGAAATTTTAAGTGACACTATTCAATGAAATTTTTTTTTAAGAAATGCATTTTTTTTGTTGCAGGGAAAATAAACAATTTCCTTGTATTTTATACATATTTAATAGAATATTCTTTCCTCAACGATTACGTGAAATTTCTATAATAGTTTATTGCATACGTATTAATGTTTGAAATTCCAGATTCAGCACATTTTACCGAAATAACAACTACAATATATTTATTTAAGACAAATTGTTGGATTTCCAACCTGCAGTAAGCAAACTTTCATTGTAATATTTTCCATATTTGTAATTTAAATATCGGTTTCATTGCTCATGTATTAAAAAGTATGCGTAAATCATAACTATTTATTTACGTAAATCATTTTAATTACTGCATCTTGAGATAGGAAATTGAATCGTGATACTGCAAATATTTACTCGAAAATAAACGTTAGTCACTACTGAAGAATATTTCTTAATTTTATTTGATATTGAAATTTTTTTTAATAAAAACTAAAATTTTAACAATGGGTTGAATTAGTTCTACCTTTAACTTCTAAATGAATATTAAAATGGGTCATCGATTTTACGAAACTTTAGAAATTTTATAAGCTATTGGGACACTTAAAAATGGTATCAAATGACACTATTATAAAATCTCAAGGTCAAGAAAACAAATTTAAAGCTATAGTGGTTTAAAATAAGAGTTTTTGAGGCCCATCAAGACAGACTGGAAACCAAATATAGAGAAAAAGGTCTCTATATTTGTGTCGCTATATGTTTGTGAGCAAAGTTTTCTTGAATAAAGATTAACAAGAGCAAATATAGATGTAAATTGGTTGAGATTAATGTGCAGGTTGTTATGATAATTTCAGCAAGCTATCTCACTCCTGATTTCAAAAAAGTTGACGAAAAAGGATTCGGTACATTTGTCTCATTAATGTATCCCAGACTACCCTAAAATCATCATTTTTATCAAAAATTGACAAATTTTTTTATGATTTTATTTTACAGGTCATCTTATTAGCTTCGTAAAAATACCAAGTTTTTTATTTTCATAGCTTAGGACAAAAACTACAAGTGTTTTAGTAAAAGCAGATGCCATAACTTTACACAAGATGTCATACTTTAAAATGCGTTTTACTCGAGATGAGTTTTTTTCTCGAAAAGCTCAAACGGGAACAGCGATTGCTCAAAAAGTGTTATAAATAATTTGCTGAAATATTTTGTGTATATTCTGTATAACAGTAGAAGTGTTTTAACCTTTAAATTTTTCAATCACTGTTTTATTATAAAATTTACTGTCCTTTATGTGATTATAATAACTGTTTTTTAAGTAATTTTATATAATAACTAAGATAAAGTGCTGTAGTTTTTGTAAAAATTAAAATATATTTTATCCTGAAGGTCATTTGAAGAAGGAATAGCAAAGTAATACATCAAAATTGAACAAACTGAGAATTTTTTCATAAACTTTTTGTTCAGAATGGACCCCATTAATGTAATTTTTTGTAAATTTTTACCAATTTTTTCCCGTTTTATTGATAATAGTTAATTTTTCTCTTCTTAGTTTTAGCCTTTCCTTCTTAAAATGTACTAAATAAATCCAAAACACACAAAAAACTCCATATCTCCATTTTTTTTTAAAGTTGTCACAAGTAGCCGGATACTTTAAACTAATTAGAAAATTAAATGTACTTGCAGCTATAGATGATATGAAATTAGTACAGAAAAAAAATTGAATAAAACTGACACTATTTTATTTAACGCTTATGTTTATTGATTTTATAATGCTGTTTAAAGTTAAGTATATATATCGAATTATTATAAAAAAGGGCGTCCGTCCGGTATTCTCCGATTTTACAATGTGTCCTTCGATTTAAAACCATTGTCTAATTTAAGGGATAATAATATAAATGTAAGGGAATATATTAATAATATAAGTATTATAATCCTTGATATAAGGAATAAAAATAAATTTTTAAAAATATAAGGGATAGAGAATAAAGTATAGAGATTATACCATAAAGTATGTAAAAGGGGATGTTATCAAAAAAAATTTTATGTCGCCTTTTTTAGTTTTCGACATAAAATGAAAAAAGAAATAAAATAATAATCACTTATAAAAAAATTTCTTAGCGAAATTAAGTCGGTGAATGAAAACTTCTTATGTACAATACTATCTGAAATTTGAAATATTTGTGTGTAAGAATATTTAAAAAAAAAAACACTCAGATTTTTTGAAAGTCAAGAAATACAAATACTAGAGAATAATTAAATCACAGAATTTTTGTAAAATAATGTCATCCCACATCAGAAGAAAAAAATATAATTTTAAATTGTTAGCATCAGAAAGAAAATTTTTTAAATACATGAAAATTGATTACATGCATAAAATATTCTTAAAATTTCATACATTGTCAGATTATTTGATTGATTGATTGATTGATATCCTATTTTCATCGTGAAATTCAATATTTAATGTCATGTTTTAACACGCGGAAGTTAATAAATAACTATATTTTACAAGACTCATTACAACGTACAGAATATAAATAATATTTATTTTCTGTTATCTGAATAATATATGGGTATGTTCAAACATTTTTTGTTTTTATATTTTTTTCTATTTATCTATATTAATTTTATAGTATATTTTATTTAAATACATGATATATATTTTTTCTCTTCGAGCTTAATAAATATATTATTTTAAAACACGATATATACTGAGATATTTTTTTTTAAAAAAAATTAAACTTTTGTAATTTTAAGATAGAATGATCGGGCTGGTGAATCCGTATTTACCTTTTCTCTTATCATAAAAATAAAATTAAGTCGTTATTTTCAACATTTCTCTTCGATAAGATGAACTCTTATGGAGAAAAATAAAAAAACTTATCTTTACAGCAATTTATCATTCTTTCTGCTTAGTACATTTTTATGAAGGTATAAACATTCTTTTCAGTGTTTGTGTGTCACAACTGAAATACTCAGAATGGACTTTTAAAAATAAAATTTAAAAAGAAAAATAAGGAAACAAAGGTAATTTTAAAATTAAAGAAATTAAAACTTATCTTAACTCTTATTCAATTCTGATATTTCACTGAATTCTAAAATAAATATATTTTTAAACGGTTAAATTATGAAGGTTATGGTTTTAGATTATGGCGGTCACATGTTAAATGCAACCACGTGTTTTCCACTGTTGTTATACTTGAAAAATTAAGATAAGATTTCAAATTTGATGATTAAGTAAAAATTTTCAAGGGTTTTTTTCCGTGATTTTTCAAAAATATTTTCGAAATTAAAAAAAAAAATCTTATATTTTCCTTATACTTAAATGTCGATGATTGCGTACTTTTTAAAAGTAAGTTTCTGCAAAAAACAAAAGATGGCAACAACGAAGTGCATAAACTGATGAATATGCTATTGCAGTTATCATGTGACTATGACGTCGCATGAATTTATCCCATTCTATAAGTTCGCATCTTTTTACGTTTATAGTAGTTCCTACGAATTATGACTGATTTAAAAAGATTGACCAGAATCGGTTATTCCAAATTTTCTATTTGTGTGTTGCTAATTTTTAATTAATATTAATTCTATTATAAATTATACTTATTAATAAAATATAGTGTTTTTTATTTTTGATATGGTATCACAAAGAGAGATAATTTTGGCATTCTCATCATACTTTATTTTCTTTCAATTTCCATTAAGCCAGAATCAATTTAAGGTATGGATTTCTTGTAAACAAATATACAGTGAAAATCGTTTAACACGAAATTTAGGGGACTGAAATATTTTTTTGTGTTAAAGGATATTGCCAAAAAAAAAAAGATCCAACAAAATTAAGTTTATTAAAGTACATTTTATTTACATAAATATGTATATATGCATGTATTTAATAAATATCAATGAAACAAAACATTCACATGAACTTAAAAGAAATTTGATGTAAAATTTTCAACTTTTTTGAAAAACAAAACATTTATTGAGTTTTTGGAAAATAATCTGATACATTTCCTTTCAATTATCTTTTTTAGCGTCAAATTGTTCAATGTCATCTATATTGTTTCGCATTTCACCATTGGAATTTTTCGTCTTAATAACTGCGCATACTTTTTTCTCGATGTTCCTTATTTCGGATAACGTGAGAACAGGAGATTATTATTCATTTCCTTTTCTTCATCGGAATCCGCATCAATGATATTTTTTGAGCTGTGAACAAACTCCAAAACGTCTTGTCTGCCGTAGTCGGGGCTGTTCTCACATTATCATCATCTACTTCAAAGAATTCTTCCGATGATACAGTAGGACAGTTCAATCCGGCTGGTGCCTTTCGTATTTTGTTCATTGCTAGAAGGGAAATCTTTTCTTGTTAAGCGATTTTCGTTTTCCTGTTAAGGGGTATCCGAACACGTTAAAAATGACCAAATTCAGTCAAAACAGATATTTTTTGTTTTATTGAACAAAGCTATCTTTTGACTTTACGAAACATACTTTGTTTTGTTTCTACGCTACCTAGAGGCCAAGTTACAATCAATTTTATAAAGTTAGAAAAACCGGCAGTGGGTTTTGATCTACAAGAAGTGAGCATTTAAATTGCTCAAAATCTATCATGGCGAGTCTGATAACTCAAAATATTACGAATGTATTTCTATAAAACTTTTTGAACCTGATATTTATGTTATTTCTTGAAAATGTACTAAAATATTTCTCCTTGTATGAATACTTTTTGAGTTATGGCTTGTTATTAAAATAATGGGCTCATAAAAAATGTAACATTTCTTATAATGTTTACTCAATCAGCTCTAAAATTTTCAAATTTTAATAAAAAATTGAAATTTTAGTACTTTTTTTAGATAAATGCATCTAATTTTTTTAGTAATACTTTTACTAATATATGTTTATTACTTTTTTCTCTAACTGCTTTGAAGTTTTTCAAAAATATTGCTAAAATTTCACTTATAATTGTGATTTTTGTAAAATTCAGGTAATTTATTTTAAATTTTGATAGTTAAATAGTAATATTTATTGGTATTGAGTCCGAAAAGAGCATTTATAATGTTTTAGTATGCTATTTTGTTAAAAAGTACATGAAAAAACATAGCAGCTGGTCGGGACCGTTGTATTATTTCGTGTTAACCGATATTGCTTCTTAAGCGTTTTCGCGTAAAACGTATTTTACTATACATGAAAAAACTTTTATTTTTTATTTTTCATATTAGACGAAGAGAATGAAAGTGGAAAAAAGTCACCAAGTGATTTGCCATTTGTGTGTAATTGTGTGTCAGCCGTTGTGAAAAAAAGAATAGATATCTAATCTCTCTCTCTCCACTGCACTTTGTAAAGTAGTCAGAAAACATGCATAAGCAATTCGTTATCTCTAGTGTATTGTGTCTTTAAATTCGGGATTTTAAAGTAGTTTGGAAAAAGTAAATAGCCATACATTTTTGAAGCTACACTTATTAGGATCATTTTTATAATTACGTTTTTTTGCATGGAAATAACTTATTCACATTTGATTTTAAATCAAAGATAGTTTATTTAAATAAGCTTTCCCATGTTTTGAAATAAAAATAGGAAGGTTTTTTTCTCTAAATAAGTGTATAATAGAGGAAAATTTAAACAATGGAAGGCTAAATAAATTTCTTTAAAATATAAGGTGTCACATTTTGCTGATATATAATTATTTAAATTAGGTAATTGTTAAAGCATTTATTTCCTTACACAAAATTAATGTGGCTGTCTTACAAGAAGTTATCTTAATATGTTGTTGATCTTGATACTGATTTTTTTCCTTTGAAGAATTGCTACTTTAAAGGTAATTTATTAGCAGCTTGTGATGCTATTTTGATGATAAATACTATTTGTCGAAGTTCTAGATTAGGTAAATGAATTTTATGTACGAATGCTTGCCACTCTTTCTTAATTAACTATCAATGAAGAAAGTCATTGCATTTAATTTTTTACTACATATAGAGTAATTGTTATTTGCTACCTTACGCGTTCTTTCTTGTAGGGTTAAACTTTTAAAATAAAACTACGCATTCCTGCTAATAAGTATGATTTTTTTAAATATCACTCTAAATCAGAATAAAATGACAGAGCTTACAATTTAAAATATTTTTTTATGATGAGCCCTAACTTTTAACAATCTTCTAAAAATATTTTAGCGAGTTGCAAGTTTGCCTCCAACCAAAGAATTGCTTAGCAGATGACATAGTAAGGCTTATTTGCGATGATTCGTTCGAAAAGGAATTGCAATCCTGCAACAAAGAAGAAACAAATTATTAAATGTAACGATCTCTAAAATACTTGTTGAAAGTAAACATAAATCGTGACGTCATATGATGTAATATGCGAAAGAGATTTTCGTAAAGGATAGGTAATTTTTCTTAGTGAATGGAGAAATATAGAAAAATCCGAGCTCTCTGATAGTATAATCAAAAATCTGTATTGAATCCACTAATTTGGTGCTTCTCAAACTTTCAACATTGGTGATCCAATTTTCAATCATAATTTTCATTGCGCCTCTCCCCCATACAATGACAATGTATTGAATGTAATAATACACACTTAATACAATGTAGTAATACAATGTAATTATACATGTAATAATACAATGTAACAATGTTACTTCCAAAAGTTAAGCACGGAGAGGAAAATGCTAATTTCTGGAAGCCAATCAGAATTGAAGAGGATGCAATTCGCTGCAGAGGTAGATGGAAGTATGAAAATATGTTAGGTAACAGCCAATCATGCTTTCATGTCAAGCAAAAAAGGGCAGTCTTATAAGATGCCAGCTTTATGAAGGGTTACAGAAGTTGATTGTAAGTGCTGATAGAAGGTGTTTAAAACTTTCGTACAGTTTGTTTTCAAGACATACGTGTTTCTACGACTTCCAGAAAACGAATGGAAGATTCTGAGCGCTGGCGGGCTGGTGGGGCGCATTGAAGCAGGACAGTCGATCATAGATGTTGCTCTTTCCTTCGGCGTTCATCATTCTGTAATTTCACGTTTATGGAAACAATTCCAAACCACACAGACAGTTGTCCGAAGGCCCGTAGGCGGTCACTCAAGGGTTACAACTCCCGCGGAAGATCGATATATTGCTATTGTAGCCAAGCGGAATCGCAGAGCGACCTCCACACGTGTGACATCTATGGTTACAGCGTTCATTGGTAAGGCTATATCTGCAGCTACTGTACGCCGAAGATTACATATGAATGGACTGTATGCCCGTGGACCTCGAGTTTGTGTTCCTCTATCCGTCCAATCAAGAGGGGCACGATTAAAGTGGTGCCGGGAATATGGCAATTGGACTGTGTCTGACTGGGGCAATGTCATGTTTACTGATGAGTCAAGATTTGCTCTGGAGCCAGATGACAAGCGTATAAGGATATGGCGTAAACAAGGAACACGCAATCAGCCCCAAAACATCACCGAACATCACGCATTCCGAGGCGGAAGCATTATGGTGTGGGCAGGGATTTCATTAGGATACCGCACCGACCTTCACATCTTTAAACGGGGTTCTGTGACGGCTGTCCGGTATCAAGATGAAGTCCTAGAGCCCATTGTGAGATTGTACGCTGCAGTAGTTGGCCCTACTTTTGTTTTAATGAACGATAACGCACGTCCCCATAGAGCTCACACATCGATGACTACCTGGAGAGTGAAGGGATTGTTCTTATGGCGTGGCCAGCATATTCGCCCGACCTTAATCCCATTGAAAATCTTTGGGATGCTCTCGGCCGTGCTGTACCTTCACGTTTCCCACCTCCAGCCATTCTCTACAAGAAGAATGGCTATTGCTTAATTCTGCGGTGGTTGGCCACCTAATTGAAAGCATGGTCAGAAGGTGTAAACTTTGCATACAGATGAGGGGGGATCACATACCCTATTAATGTCCTTTTTTTCATTTTATACGGTTTATTTTCACTTTATACATAATTCTGTTTAAGTCTCCAGTATGACATTATCTGATAACTTAGTAAAATTTAATATTGTTTTCATTTCTGTATACAATTACTGATTTTGTTTTATGTATAAATATATATGCTACTTTACTGCCAAATTTGTGTCAATCAAAGCAGTATTTGTTGATTTTTTTGCATTTTACATCTTCGTGCTTAACTTTTGGAAGTGAGTGTACTTTAACGCTGCAGCTACAATGTGACTTTAATTATAAACCGTACAAGTGATCAATGTAAGTATTGAATTTTGAATTGTGACTTTTAAGTAATAAATATTTTAAGTAACTTAAGTAATAGGATAAGTATTATGTTACCTTATATAGTTCAGAACATACATATTTTGTTTTGCTTTCTCTCAGTAACTTAACAATTTTTTAAAAAATAATATTGTATTTCTGACTTTTCGCTATGCTCGCGCCCCCAACAAAGTAATTTCATGCCCCATTAGGATGGCACGCCCTACAGTTTGAGAAACGCTGCACTAATTGGTATATTCCCCTGATTTGTTTTTAAAAGTTAAATATCCCTTTTGCATACCCCGTCCCCAATGAATGTGTGTCATTTGGATCGATGTATTTCTGGATGGGGGAATGATTTAAAAATAAAAATATTTGTAGAATGACACCTTTTACCGCTTTTCTATTTAAAAATTCTCCCAAATTTGGCTTATTAGTTTACATGTCAAACAAAATAAGTTACCTTTAAATAACCTGCAGGTTTTCGTTTGAGAGCTAAAGCGCAAAGTGCACTAAAAATGAGCAAAAATCACTTTAGTATTGAGTTTTTAAAAATTTAAACGCTCTCGATAATTCGAAGTATATGCTCAGTCCCTAGAAACACTTTTGATGTTTCGAATTAAAACAAAACGTTTGGGTACACTCAATATTTAGAAGTAAAATCTGTGGCTGGCCAGACTACAACACGCGATAATTCGAAGTTATCTTAAAAACCTCTTGACAATTGGAACACTCATTGTCATCTGTAGTCCTGTAATTAAAAGGTTGGAGCTTACAAGTTTTGCGTTGTGCTATCTTTGCGTTTCTCCCCTGTAACGTAGCCCCTTTGATGATCATCTGTCCGCTACCCGTTCTTAGTGTTTTCCGATTCCTCAGGTGAAAAGACACTTTTATTGTTTTCATTCCTTTAAGTGGACAATAGACCAAACTCACCTGTTGTCAGCCGTCCATATCTTTTGTTTAATACATGGCCTTGCTACACATGTGTTCAGAAAGGATGGTCTGATATTGTGAAGAAGAGATGCGTAGGATTGTGTATGAATACACATTGAATGTATTCTTTTAATACAGGACTTTTAACTTCTGTAAAATATTTATACTATATAATATGTAGTTTTTACAAATACTTTAAAATAACTTTATACATATGTACAATTGTTGTTTTATTACATATTTTCATATTTAAATGTGTTAGAAAAAAATTTCTCTTCGTGTATTCTGGGAATTTTTCTACCCTCTTGATAATTCTCTTCTTGATAATAGTTTTTCATTGGTCCCTCCTACTTCGAATTATCGAGAGTCGACTGTATTTCTTTGTTCTACTTGTAACCTTTTTTTCTGATCGCCCCTCATACAATTGTTTGTAACCACCGAAACTAACATTTATACTGTTCTATATTTAATTTTATAAATTTACAAACTGACGTTATCTAAAAAATGAGTGATTGAGAGTTATATTAACGTCGCTCTATATATAAAGCTGAATGAGGATTATTGACGATAGACCTCATAATTTTGAACCATCTAAAGAAGTGAATATCAATCAATACAAGCTCCAGCTCCTATGAAAGTCGCCCGTTTCCCGCCATTGATGTGTGCTTTTTTGGATCAATTTCTCTTAATAAACAGTTGTAAATTTTTCTACTTAAAAATACTTTTTTCTTCAAAATTTATCCTTGTTCTAAAGATTATTGGCTAAAAGTAACAAATTAATAAACTTAGATAAAAAGATAAGAAGTTTTCAAAGAAATAATTCTTGCTAAAATTTATGTTAAAAATAATTTCCTGTTATTCTTCAAATTACATTGATGTCATGAAAACTGCTAGCAAAAAATATACTGCGTGTAAATTATATGCTGTTTAAAGGAATGATCAAGATACTTTCTAGAATAATTAAAATTCGTAAACTGCAGTATTTTATTAAACATCTATAAGTATCTGCATTGATATGGTTGACAGTAAGCGTGCCTTTCATGATAGTTTCCGTCAGGATAAATGACATCGGGAATGGACAGTGTGTTAAATTTCTCACATACAACGACATTAAAGGAAATATTATTGTTCGGAAAATGAAAGAATGTCTAGAAGAGGTAAGTTTTTTTGTGCTCTTGTTCCAAGAGATGAGATGTCTGGCATCCTCTTTCCTCTCTCTTCACCGTCTATCTTCTTTTTCTCCCCCCCCCCTACATAATGTTATGTAAGAAGTATGGGTATTTTTCCGTCTCGCCGGCGCCGTCGCAAGCGATAAAGTCGCCAAAAATGATACAACCAACACCAAACTGAATATTCCTGTTGGTAAACTTTTACCACCACATTTACAAAACAAGTCGTGGTCTTTTCTTATCAGTAACGTCTTTTTTTATAATTTTTCAAAAATGGATGAAATACCAATGAGAACTAATATTTATTTATATTTTTATGCGTATATTGTATATTATTGCCAATAGCACTAACTTGGCGAGATTTGCGCCAGCGAAAAGGAAAAGTACCGAAATATGTTCTTTCATATAATCCATTAAAACCAATTTAAAAACATATTTCTGACAAAAAAGTACATTTTTAACGAAAAGAGTAAAATGCGTGGTATCTGTAAATTTATTTCTGAAAATGTTTATCTTACTGTAATTTTATGCAAAAAAAAAAAAAAAAAAGATTTAAAAAAAAACGAGTTTTTTTTGTTTGAGCACCCATCAAAAGTTCTTTCAAATTACGATAGATGTCACCACGCGTCATTCAAGCCATTTCAAAACTTTTTCCAGTTAGAGCTAATTCGCAGCTTTTTAATGAACCAAGACGTCAATCAATTGTTACGCCGGTTTAACTCCTCGATGTTTTTTGGCGGCGTTTTATGTTTCGCAAATGCAGCGGATTTGTTGAAGGAAGGCGCTTTCAGTTAATCAGCAGGCCTGGTAAAAAAATATAATTTATTCTGTTTTTATTCCGAGAATATTATCTTCAATATGATATGTTAAATTGCTCAATATTCATAAATCAAATTGCTTCGTCAATTTTGTTATTTTATACTTGCTTGACAGAGTCATTTCATGCTTTTTATTTTGCTTTTGATTGGGTGGTTATGAGCCATAAATTCAAATAAACAGGCTAAGTGTTATCTATTTTCAAGCATATAAAATGTTACATTTTTAAAACAAAATGTAAACATTAAAGTTGAATCTAATTAAATGTATAGAAGTTGAAAAATTATATACTGAGTGAAATTATAAATTCTTTTTCAGTTAGTAATATTGAGTTTTTTCTCCGGTATCTATGTTTTAATTTATTTAAATGAATGACTCGAGAAAAGCGGGTTTTATTTTTCAATAATAATTTTCGTTGAATTCATTTTACTAGTGGTTTACTTATGCTAGTTGATACAACTATCTCCTTTGAAAATTTCATGAAAAAGCCACGTTTTGTATGTTTTAATTTCGATCTTCCATATTTTCATTAGAAATTCCGATGCATATCCAATCTTTTCCACGCCTCATTCTCATATTACGGTCATTGTAAAATTATATATAGTAAATATTTATTATAGTCAATGCAAAAGGTTTCTAAAGCTAATGCCTTTGTGAGACTAAGCATAATTGAATGTAACAAATGCTATTTATAAAATCTGTATAAATATTGATCATCATTCCTAATAATCTGCTTTCCTTGTGGATTAATATAAGGCTTAACTTTTTTAATTCCGATCGAATAGAAGGAAAAGATTTAAAAAATAAACCAAATTTTTTCTAAAGAGCCTGATATAAACTCGTTAAAAATCGAAATGAGAATGTTTTTTCTCTCTCTTTTAAACAGTAAACGAGATATGGTCGCGATTTTTTTTTTAAAAAGAGTAAACTACTGTGTGATTTGTTTATTTTTGTCATGGCGTACTTTCCAAATAATTTGAAGAAAACTCAATTTAGATTTTCCATTTAAAAATTTCTTCAAGAATTTATGTACCGAATTTGCTGAAGAATAGTGAATAAATCCGCTTCCACACCACAGGTCCGGGGTTCTATCCTCCGGACTGGGTGACTCAGCTTTTCATCCTTTCAGTGGGTCGTTAAATGAGTACCAAGCTTGCTTGGAGACGAAACAATGGGGGTTTCGCTTCAGAATGACCACCTGATCGGGACATCTGCTCACGCACCTCAGCGCCCAACGGTCACGTATACTGAGATGGGTACTGTAGGCCTTGGTCCTCATGGGCTGTTGCGCCTCAGAGTTTAGTTTAGTGAAAAACCTGCTCTGATTGTTGTCGTCTGTGTTAATTAATGGATATTATCGGGGACGTTCTTAAGGCATGGGCTAACTGGACCTAGGGCCTCGTTTCGCTCTCGATTCAGTCATAATTTTAATGGTCAAAAATTATTCCCGTTCATATTCTCCAAAAAAAAAAAAAAAAAAAAACCCAGAGAATTTTAAACTGCATGTCAGCTGGCAAAGGTGGCAAGACTGTATTACTATATGATGATTGTTGTCCATGTTCCAGGCCTAGGCCTAATACCATAAGCAATTATTTAACTCATTTATTCGAAATGCGGCCATCGGTCGAGCTGTTGATTTGTTTCAAATAACCGTTTGTACGAGAATTTTACAATACATGCTATATACTGTGTATTTTTAAAAGTCGTAGGTAGGGCCTAATTTAGTTTCGGAGCCCAGGGCCTCAAAAAATCTTAAGATTTCTCTGGGCCCAGAGCCTTAAAAAGTCTTAAGATTTTCCTGGATATCATGTTTTTATAGAGAGAGAAATTTATTTACAAAGTAATGTTTGAAATAAAGATAACATTTTAAGAAAAACATAGTTAAGAAACATCTAAAGTTTGTAAAACAAATTGAGGTTGAAGTTTCTATGCTAGTTGTGCTTTGTGAATGCGATGTTTGTTTACAGTTGTTACAATATTTATAATCTGCCCATGACCGTTCTCGTGAATCTGAGATATCTCTGTCTTTTCATATCTCAAGCTTCTCTGGGAAATGGATTTGACCACGCCTCTCCAAAAACAACGCGATACAATACTTTGTGTCAATTGGCTGCAGCCGAAATAGTAACATCAACTATTGATATCTGGAGCTCCGACGAGAACGGAAATATCACCTCCAGTCTCAAAAGGTCTGGTGTAGGCTTATTTGAGGACTCTGAAATAGCGACTTATATAAGAGCAGGCAAGATTCTCAAAAATTTATTTGAAGGAAATATTTTCCAGTTTTCTTTTTAAGATATGCTGCTTATTGCTCAGTCCCTTTGTCGTAGTGTGAAATTACCGCACAGAACTGTGGTTCGTTGCAAACCAATAAAAATATTATTTATACGTTACGATTGGTTTAATAGGTCTGTTTTCTTGATACCACATGAGAATGATTCGTTCTAATTATTGATTTTCTTATAGAATATTTCAGTTTTTCAAATGTGTATGTTCAAGGTTGTAGCTTACCGTAATATCCGGCGTATAACGCGCACTTTTAACACAAAAAATACGTTCGAAATTTAAGGGTGCGCGTTGTACGCCGGGTATAAAAATGAAAACTTTAAAAAAATATATTAGCATAGAAAAAAATTAGACTTCTACAAGAAAACTGTTTATTTAAAAGAAATGTAATTCCTTATGACCTAAAAGAGGTTGTAGTTCTAAAAATATACGGTTTTTTTCTACAGCTTGGAACATTACCCTGAATAAATGACTGCAAAACGTAAGAGCGTTGCGCATGAGGATTTCAGGCCTTTTCGTAAAAAAAGGAGTGCGCGTTATACGGCGAATATACCTAAAAATTACAAATTGCACTTTGAAAGTATAGGGGCGCGTTATAAGCCGGATTTCACGGTACCTCACAACATTGCCATACTTTCATGTGTACAGGGCACTCCATTATGCAAGATATAAAACAAATTTCTAGGAAAACATCTAAAATATTTAAAAGAAAATATTAAAATAATTAATAAATATAATGGACAGCTTTTAGTTAGAGCACTGACTCCTCAGAAGCCTTCAAAATTCATTTAGCTGTCCTCTGACTTTTCTGTCACAAATATCATCACCAACTTGGGAGTGCGTATGATAATGAACAAGTACTGTAAAAAAAATTCCAGTCAATTCCTACTTTGAATGGGTGAATAGAAAGGATTTTATTAACAATTGAATATTTGAACAAGATATACATTAGAAGAATTGAAAAAAGAGCATGATTTGTCTGCATTGTTGTAACAATGCACACCCGGTTTGAATAGTTTGGCTGAAAATCCGGTTTTCGACGCCGACTTTTGTCAGTGTTTTAGCAGTTACTTTGTTACAACAATAGAGACGAATCTAATTTGGCGTCGAATTGAAAAAGAAATGGCAATTTATACGTTTGTTAAAAAAAAATATGCTCCCTATTTTAAAGACTAATTTCTTAGATTAAAAAAAGAACGTTTACATACAGGAAAATATGGAATTTATGAGTAATAAAATAGTATGTAAATGAAACAATAAATACGTGCCTATTAGTGTTCCCAAGATTTATTTTCCCTGCTGAATTTTTAAAGTGTTATTTAATATATGTCACACAAATCAATTCATTTGTCTGTTTCGTTATTAATTCAATTATTGTCAATTATTAAGGTCTAATTTCAGTTTTTGTCTTCTAACGTGATGTAGGTAGGTATATTTACGGGAAATAAGAAGAATTTGAATAATTTGCCTTCCACATAAGAATATACTTAGAAATTTATTGTTGAAAAGGATTGTTCTATTGCAATAAAATAAGATATGAGCGCGTCACAAATTATCCCGGAAAATCTTTTTGGTGCATACATATTACATGCACAAAAAGCTAATGTTTCGAAAAATAAATAAAAATAGTAATTCAAAATTAAAAACAAAATTTTGGGGTTTCTTTTTTCTTTTCCTTTTTTTTTCAAATAATGAAAATTAAATGAAGAATATTGACGTTTGTTAAAAAAAAAATTCAATTAACGATTATTATAGTTTTTTTTGTTGGGAATAAAATATTAGCTTTTATATACTTTTTAGCTTTTATATATAAAATATATACTTTTAAACAGTGAAAAAACCTAACCAATAAAAACCTGATATTCAAGTTAGAATTTGATGAAAGAAATTGCAAAATCATAAAATCAGATAAAAATATTTTCGAATAAAGACAAGGATGTTGTGGAAAACGGAACCGGAATGAAAGATAATTTCTGATAAAAATGATTTCAGCTAGAAAAGATGAAACTCACTTAACTAAATATAGTAAATGTACTACGTTATTTATTATAACTTGAACAATATTCCTAACTTTATTTTTTTCATTATTTCATTCATCATTAATCGATTTGTTGACCCCTCATTTTCATTGTTTCTTCTTTCTTTATTAAATAAATTATTTATTGTTAAATTATTCATTCCTCTTTTCTCTCTCTCTTCTTTTTTTCCCCATCAGATTTGTATTTTGGGAGAGTTTGTAATTTGGATTTAAAAAATAGGAGCTTTAATCTCTTGAAGAATCCTTACATTAAAATACGAAGTTAGATGTTGTAACGTTAAATTTTATGTGAGCAGTCCATGTTCAGATTATAATGATATTAAAAATGTTATATTCCGCTTTTTATTTTCAAGAACTTTAAAAATTTATTCTAGCTCTTTTTCTAATCGAATTCTTTTTAAGTCATGGAATAAATTAAAGTTTCTAAAAGCTAAAACATTTTTGTCTCATGTATTATAAACATACAAATATTTAATTCATTGCAAAAGCAGTAAAAATTTTGTTTTCCCTTTAATTTTTCAATAATATAAATTACTTCTTAACAAATATTTTCAGCATAAAAAATAATAATTCTCTCTGATAATAGTATAATACTTGTTTCTTTATTATCTTTACTATTATAAATATGTTAGCTGCCGCTTACCCTTGTTATTTTTTTTATTAAATTGTAAAATGAAGCATATTAATGCATTCTTTCGCTCATAATTTTTTTTAAAAATTGAAAGTACCATATAAAACAAATTTTTGAATAATCCCTTTTGAAGAAATAGTTTGCATAAATATTTTTGAATTTGCAATTAGCAGGGACCCAAAAAAATAATCATTATTCATCTGCGACTACAAAAAAAAAAAATGCGATACTTATTAAAATATCCAAAATCCCATGTGCTCATTCTTCAGTAAATGTATAATTACCCACCCCCTAAATATATTACTTCAGAGTTTTTATAAATAGTTTATCATAGTATTTTTTATTAAAATCTAGCTTTATTAAATATTTGTCTTTTTTTACTTATATTATTTATTTTGTATGTCAGTTTAGACGTATTTTTCTCGCACTTTTATGTTTAATCATTGAAAGTAGAATTATCTCTACACAACTTGAGTTAAACTAAAAAAAAATTATTTTTTTTTATACTACTTTTGATTTTAATGCGTAATATATCTCTGATGAAATCTTATCTGACACTCTCTTGAGCTTTTTAAATATGCTGCTAGGTAATTAACTTTTAAATTGTGTGTGTGTGTGTCTATTAACATCTTACTTTACATAACGTCTCGGGTATCATGAAAAGCAAAATAAAAATAAGAAAATTTCATTTAATTTTTATAGTCATTTGTAAAAATGAATCTAGCCAGTTTTAGATGAGCACAAGTTTATGAGTATGCCTTTTCATGAAACACTCAAGGAAATTTTATTACTTGATTTAAAATTAATTATTTGAAATCATATGATTAAATAAACGTGATTTATTACTGAGTTTTTCTTTATACATAGTTATAAGGGGTATGAAAATTATACGAGAACATTATGAAAACATTGAAAGCTTTGATATTTTCATAAACTCTTTATAGGTTTTTAATATATCGTAGCTGCGTGTAAATTTATGTAAAAAAGGGTTATTGTATGTGAAATATACATATGAAACAAATATTTGCTTTATAGTATAATTCTTTTAACAAAGTTAACCATTATGTTTGTATGTATTATCTAATAATTTTATTATCTTAAGCGATTGCAGCTTTTCGAAACAATTTGAACTATTAATGATGCTTGGGGAATATCTGATAAGAGTAAGGATGCACATTCTTTTATTAGTTAGTTGTTGGTTTGAATATATTTGTTTTTGAGATAGATACGCCGTAAAACATAACCGAATCCACTATTTCCAAACTGAATTTGATGACGAGAATGACAATTGTTGGTAACTCACTCTCCTGTTTTCCAGCCACACCACGTGAGGACTATAAGACCCTGTTTGAATTAAAATACTAAAGCTCCAGTAAAACCCCATAACGGTCCTTGTGAATTTGGGTCTGAAAACCATGGTATGCCAGCAATGGCGTGACGAAGAATATTACCCCCTCCCCCCGCAAAGTCACGTTTTGGGCCCCAAGCCGATTTTACAAAGGATTACAAAACAATAACATATTGGTGTCAGTTATGCTTTGGGTCCCTCTAAAGTCCTGGGCTCCTCTCCTCCGGTGCATGCGGGTGTGTACGTTACGTCACTGCAAATAAAGTAGTGGATGCAAATATAACGCACAAAAATCAGGAATAAATAAAAGTTATAAAAGAGTAAAATGTTGTAATACCATTATTTTCCAAATTTTTATGCTCAGTTTTGCCGAGCGAAATAGAATCTTATGGAAAATTTACTAGCTGAAAAAGTAATGCATATATTTTCATGAACTTTTTAAGTTTCTTTCGCAGTATCTGTATCAAAAAAATAGTAAACTGATCTATGAATTTTGTGCTGACTGCCGGGGCTTAAAACCCGGAGAAAGCAAGTTGGGAGACCCCCGGACCCCTTCTCCCAGGTCAATGGCGTAATGGAGAATATTAGGGGCCCCCTGCAAAGTCAGGTTTTGGGCTCCACCCGGATCTTACAAAGGACAACAAAAACCATAGTCTTTGGGCCCTCTAGAACTCTGCCCCCCCCCCTTCCCGCTATGGGGGAATTGCGAAGGTGTACGTTACGCCACTGTATGCCAGTTTCAGTACTTTGCTAGCACTGAAGATCGCAACTTGAAACCATTAGGCCCAGAGTCGGTAGATTTTGAAGAGAGGAGTTAATTTTTCAGTGAAACAAGAACTAAAAGGTATATTCGAAGAGCCATTTATATGCATGCGCAGCCGACTGCACCCTTTCCCCCAGTATTCGTCTTGATTAAGACTACCATGTTTCAATTCCTATTTTTTGTTGATATTATTGTTTTCACTAATTCTAAACTAAACTCAGTGGCGCAATAGCCCATGAGGACTAAGGCCTACTGTGCCTATCTTTGTATACGTGACCATTGGGCACTGAGATGTCAGCAGATATCCCGATCAGGTTGCCAGCCTGAAGCGAAACCCCCATTATTTATTTCCCAAGCAAGCTTGATACTCATTTATCGACCGACTGACGGGATGAAGTTTTCACTATTTCAGGGAGGGTGGAAATCTAAATAGCACGAAAGTCTATGCAAAGAGCCTCATGCAGCTTACTAGCCACGGTCTGTCTACCCTTGCACTAGGCTAGTGGTCTCCAATCCCCGGGCCGCGGGGCGGTCCGTGAGTCAAATGATACCGGGCCACTCAATGAACGTTAAACTATTTCTTTTTTTTTCTTTATTGTGGTGTATTGTGTAGCGTTTTAGTGAGTTAAAATTTTAAATCACTTTATATTCATTTTCAGTGTAACTGTATTTAATTCTAAAGGCCTATTTAAATACAATACAATTAAATTTTTAAAGAAAAACAATCTAAAATATAAACAATGAACGTCCCAACCTCAGAGTGCCGCAGTAAACTTATCAAATGTAGACCGGTCCACGGCAATAAAAAGGTTGGTCAGCACTGCACTAGGCTACCGTGATTTTTTCAAGATTTTTGTTTAAGTAGATGTGTATATTGTCTTTCGAATCTCATGCGTATATAATGTATATAAACCTGTCCATTTTTATGAACTTAAAACGGGCATGAAGATATTTTCCTTAAAAATATATTTCTCCCTTTTTATACAATAGGGTTATACAATTTTACATCCCTTTCTGAATTCACTCCCCAAACCTCGGGATTTTTGTTACGCCCTTTTAAAATAGACTCGGAAGAAATTTACTGATATTTACAATATTTATTGAACTATTATTCTATATATTTATACTATTAGTCTATTTATAAATATCATTATTCTACATATTTATATTATAATTATATATATTTATGTTATTATTCTATATATTTTTATATTGTTATTCTGAAAAAATGCTTTGATTCCTTTGAAATTCAATGTTGCTTGAAACGTATGTTATTGAAAACTGTGGATTAAAATGAAATGTGTAGCTGACCCTGTACAGTTTTTTTTACCGCGTATATACATCTTGCTTGACAACGACGTTAGTATCTCATGAAATATTAACTTCTGAGACCACAAGGTCAGGGATAGAGTTTTGTTTACAATTAGTTGACGTAATTCGATCATAAAAAGCCCATATGCTTACGGAACAATAACTTCGATTCAAATAAAGTAATGTAACTCTATTACTAGATAGCTTGAATACAATATTTTTTCACTGAATGTAAAATAACATTTAGTTTCATAATATTTATGTCTATAGAATTTTTTAATAGGGATTACAAATTAGGTTACCAACAGTTTTGGGTGTTTCTCAGAAGTATCATTATTAAAGGAACAATATTAAATAGCTTTGAAAATTTAAGAATATTTTTCATTCTTTTATTTATTGCTTTTCGTATCAAATTTTGTGGGTGTGTGTGTGAACTTAATGATAAAAATGTATTATTGTTTTTGACTTGATTGCTTAAAAATTTTTCATACGCAAAATAGACATAATTCATATTTTAGCCTCCACTTGTTTTTGCTCATATTTTTTTTTTCTTCTCTAACTTTAAATATATTGCTTATGAGTTTCTTGTTAACTTTTAATTTCCATTTTTGTTACATGAATATTTTTTCCAAGGTACAAACTGAACATTTATATTAAAATATTTTTTTTTTCATGCATATCAAAGAAATTTACTTGACACATTTCATTCGACATCAGCATTAACTAGCCTCTATGGCGTTCACAAAGCTGGTTGAGGGCTCAACCCCTCCCCCTCTTATCCAAACTTTTTTTAATTTTTACCACAGAGATTACCCTTTAGCGCTTTTATGTACGTGCTTTTCAGAATGTAATCCCCCTCCCCCCATAAGAGAGGTCTGTGCACGCCTCTGACTGGCCAAGACATCATCACTCGCCAATAAGAAAATCATTAGTTATGACATTCCTCATATAAGCTTATACTAACATCTAGAGATTAAGGGAGCACGGTTGCATGGTAACTAGTTTTACAATTATTCTCAGTCAAGAGTTCCAGTGGCGTAACGCAGAATAGACCCCCCCCCCGCCCCCCGTAAAATCAGGTTTTGGTCCCGCATCTTACAAAAGATTGAACAACCACAACATCAGGTTTTGGGCCCCCTGCGATGCGGGGGTGTACGTTACGCCACTGAAGAGTTCTGTTTCGTTCTCACTTTTTTAATAGAACCATCGTGTGAAATAAAGATGCTACATTTATATCTCCGAAATCTAAATTCGAACACCCTTTTGAATCTCAAAGAGTTTTCACGGCATTATGTAGAAATTTAAAGAGTAACGTCTTGGTTTGGGCATCGTTCTGTTTGATTTCACCGTGATTTAATGCAAAATTACGAGTTTTATCGTTAATTTTATGTTGCTTTTATCGTTCTGATTACTATATCACTATTTTAGTTTTGCATAATGAAGCCTTATTTCAAATTATTGGATACAGAAAATGGTAAACGAAAAATCACATGGAAAAGTTTTGAAGAGCAAGAACTTATGTCACTCCATTGGGAAACTTAAGAATACAATATTCCTTAAAAATGAACTGAATTTCTCTTACATAACAAAAATACAAACAATGTACAAAGGTTTCAGTTCAAAATTATACCTTTTAAGAGTTTAAAAAGTGGTTTTGAAGTACATCAAATTACTTTTCAAAAAAGTGAGCTTTAACATATGTCCTTACTTCTCTAGTCATAATTTTTTTTTAAATTCCACTTTTAAGATACGTCTCTCTTTTACGCAAATACTCATCTTAAAAACTTGAAACATGTGAAAACACTCCTTTTTTCCTCAATGATGCTACCACGAACTAATATCATCCATCTGCAGATATCCGTGAGCTGGTTACTGAAATTAGAATCTATTTCTTTTTTTTCTCTCGTCACAGACTAAATATTTCATCTGCAAACTGTTATTAAAACAGTCCCGTGACCCGGCACAATTACTATTGACGTCAGAAGAGCTTTTATAAGGTCACACGCACTGTGCCGTCTCTTTCGGGCCGTTCCAGCCTCATGCGATGGTCGTATGTCTTCATCATACATACATTTGTTACTGGTGGGTTGAATCTGGAAATACTTGAGCTTTCAAGGTTTTATGTCTCATCGCATTGTAGGAAGCACAGTACATGTATAATTTTTTTATATATGTGTACAGGATATGTAAATGCGGTTAATCCGTCTAAAACCCACCCTAGCTTTCATAATGAAGTTATTTAAAACTGGCATGGTGTCACTATCTTTTTAAGGGAAATCTTTAAAGTATAGTGGAAATAGCTTAACATGAAACTGAGGGGGACTGAAATATATTTTTTGGGTTAAGGGATGTGCAGAAAAAATAACATATATTCGACCAAAATAAGTTTATTATAGTGCATTTTATTTACAAATACACATTAATACAAATTACAACATTACAAATTTTTATTTATAATAGTCAATGAAACGAAAACATTTAAAACAACTAAAGGAAATTTAATACAAAATTTTCAAGTCTTTTGAAAAAAAACCAATAATTGAGTTTTTGGAAAATAATCTGATATGTTTCCTTTAAACTGTCTTTTTTAGCATCAAATTGTCTACAAATTGTTCGATGTTGTCCATTTTGTAACTCATTTTGCCAATAAAATGTGCATCTGTATAAATAACTGAGCATACTTTTCATGATATTCCTCATTTCGAATGATGCGGGAACAAGAGCTGTATTATTTATTTAATTTTCGTTATCGTTATCTGCATCAATGATATATTTTGAGCTTTGAATTAACTCCAAAATGCCTTTGTCTGCCGTAATTGGGGCTGTACACACATTATCATCGTCTTCTCCAACCAATTCTTCCTATGATACAGTAAGACAGTCCAAATTCGGCTGATGTTTTCCATAATTTGTTCATTCCCAGAAAGGAAATCCTTTCATGTTAAGCGATTTTAGCTTCGTGTTAAGAGAAAAACTTTATGAAAATACGTAGTAGTTTGTCGTGACCGTCGTATTATTTCGTGTTCACCGATATTTCGTCGTAAGCGTTTTCATGTTAAACGTATTTCACTGTATATATGTGCAATTGTTAGTTAAAAATTTGTTATGATACCTAAACACAATTTTCATAAAAAAAATTTAAAAAAAAAAAACTTTTGGAATTGATTTTTAATAAATCTCGTCAATCTGATTCATTTGGTTTTGTCACTTTCTGGCTGTAAAAATTTACTGTTTGAATTTAATGGTTTGAAAATAAAAATTTAATAGCCATCCAAGAATGTAGATACACACAGTTGTAGAGAGAAGTTCATTTATGTTAAACAAAGACTGTTGAAATTTTTAATGCTCGACTTATACTGCAAAGTGGAAAAAATATCTGACTTTATTTCTTTTGCTTCTTGGAATTGTGTACAATATTTTTTCAGCGGATATTTCGAAGAAGAAGCTTTGTTTGAAAATATATTTAATGATTTATGTTTGGTATTTTATTACTTGAGAAAAACCAGGTGTGATTAAGTGTGGATCCCCTATAGCACTAATCAATGGAATCTTAAATGTATTCGTATTTAGAATTAAATTCTCGAATATAGTTTAATATTTGAATTACATCTTATAATTTATGTTGGGGAAATTATCCTCGATACATGAAACTACATGAGATAATGTTGAAGTGTGATGTTAGGGTTAAAGAAACGTTACGTTGATATTTAAGTAAATGTAGAAGTTATGTTGGCATATTTATTAATATATCTGTGAAGACATTTTAAGACATCGAAAGATAGGAAAAAGGGTACTGTTTTAAATGTAGCTCTCGATACATTTAAAATCGATTTTTGAAATCACACAAGAGAGAATACTGCCTTCGTTTTCCAAAATAGAACATTAAGATTTTTCACGATGTGTATTCAACTTAATTAAGACTGTCTTCGAAAAATGTTCAAGAGCCTTAACTAAACGAAGAACTTTTCAGACAGAAAAATATATCTCAATTTTCATGAAAATTAGCAACTTTATATAATTCATACATCTTTTTATAATAAAACATTTTTTAAATTGCAAAATATGTGTGTGTGTGTGTGCCATAAATGCTTATTTTTTTATTCTAACACGTGAAGAGATATCTCATTTAGCATTGCGATGTACGAGAAGAAATGCGAAGCACATTTTATATATATAAAAAAATGGATCAATTTAGATAAAAATGAGGAATATGATAAAATGTGCTGCTCTCTACTGGATAGCGAAGTCAAAGAATAATGTTGATGTTTCACAGTTCTTTTATGTATGAAAAAATACTCCAAATCCTTGTCCTATCCTTTAACATTAAGCGACGGCAGCCTTAAATGAATTTTTATTGCAACTGTACATGTATTCTTGGACAATTGTTTACTTCGTACTTTTTGAGCATTAAATTCCAACTATGAATTTTTTATATAAAAAAAAGTAACAGAATCACATCAGTACGAAATTTAATATTAATTTTAAAAATTATTTTTCAAAATATCTACTTTTATAAGTATTATAAATACTTATCTTAAACATTGAGGTGTATTATTTAAATTAATTGACATGCAAGTGGGTTTATTCTGTTGAACTGAACTAATCGACTTATTTAAATCAATTATATAGTTTTCATAAATTCAAATTTATAAGGAAACGCATAAACATACTTGTAAATTTTTGCGAAAAATATTCGTTAGGTTATTTATACATGCAAATGAAATTTACCTGAAAACAAATAATACATGTCGTAGCAGTAATTCAAGATATAGAGCAAGTTTAATTATTCAAATAGAAGTCGTGATTGTTTTTTTAAAAGAAGGAATGATATTCTAGAAGTTTAGTTTGCTACAATTTGAAATTCTGAACATACAACAGTGAGAATTCAATAATAAGATAGCTCAAGGAAGATTCTCGAGAATGTTTTCTGATCTGACGTCCTCATACACTTGCATAATGTAATAAATTTTTTTTAAAAAAACCTTCTGTGAGATTTATTTTATTTTTCTTTGAAAAAAATTACTTAAAAGCCCTGAAAAGCAATGTTGGGAGATTTATTATTTTGAGTAGAAAAGTCTTGAGAACAATCGACCTCTGCTTGACCCCTCTAACTATTGACGTCAATGTACCACGTGATTCAATTCTTATTCTGAGAGTGAAAAAAATGTGTTATTCACCGCCATACCATTGAAAGAATTACACACAAATATATTTGTTTTAATACATTTCATACAAATATTTACATTCTTTTGTACTATCTCATGTTCCAGAATTTGAATTAATTGTATTTGAGAAGAATATATGTCAACATAAAAGTAATAATTTGAGGCCAAAACATTGTGGATTTTTTTTTAAAAAAAAATGTGCAGAATAAAAAGATCGATGAGCTCAAAAAATTTCATCAATTTCTTAAGAAGAAAAATTTTAATAGTATAATTCTTTGATATTTTTTTATAAAAAAATCTTTCTTGTCTTGCTAGTAAATTAAAAGCACTCTGTTATATTTTAATATTTTAGAATCAAGAAATGCCGTTAATGTCTTTCCTCAATCTTTCTTAATGCTGAACAAGAAAACTGTGTAATGTTCTGATAGTCTTGACGAAAATTGATTTTTTTTTGTACCATAATCCAAATACTCATTTCTCATATTTTACTTTTTCCGCGATTTTTCTACTGATTGGAAAAAAATTCAAATTATATCATTGAAATTAATACAATTTAGAATGTATGATTCAATTAAAGTGGTAAAAATTCGATTTTAACCAGACTCGATATAGAGTATCGATATCCCAGAATTGATACAGCACTTTTCTCTGAGGTCATTTGTTGTCTTTAAAAAAGAATATGAAGTTTTTTGAAGCAATATGTTCTTGTAAAATATCCACTTTTATCATTCCATGTTAAATAAGCTTCTAAAGACTCAGTGATCATCATGCAGAAAAACAGGTGTTACTTCTCTCTTGATTTCTTTGGGTAATTTGATACGTTATCCATAAATTAAAAAATTTAGACTCGAATGATGTCAGACTTAATGCATTCGTAAAACTTAAGTCATTGTTATTGAACAGTTAAATGTGGATTATTTTATAAAAACTTCGCAGAAGATTTGAATTAACGTTCAAACTGTGAATTTGACTTTTATTCAACAACGGAAAGTTGCAGTTACAAAATATATTTTGTCAATTTCATAGAGCTCTGAAACAACTATCACACATGTATTTAGTAACATTCTTATTGATAAATGACAGTAATAATGCTACAATTTGTAGTATGTTACTCTTTTTTTGTAAAATTTATTTAGCACATTAAGGTATAAATTAATGTGTTATTTTTAAATAATTTTTAATTAAAAAGTTTACAATTATGAAATTTTGGTCCTTTTCCAAAAGCAACCATTTAAAAAAACCTTAATTAAATCTTTCTGTTTGATTGTATTACAACAAATGGGAAAACTCCTCACTTCAGTATTCACCAGAATTGTTAAGGAATTCTTTAATATTTAATGTGGTCGTAAATAGGTGTTAAGCTATGGAGGAAAGAATTGTTTGCCGTCCTTATTTTACCATTTAAATATGGTATTTTTTAATTAAATCATTGTTTCGGGAGAAAAAATTTTATTTTCAGAAAATTTTGCTACAAATTTTTAAGTTTTATTTACATTGATCCGACTTATTGAAGCAAATTTATTTTTCTTATATGTATAAAAGCTAATCTCATATTAATTTTTGGAAAATTATTAATATACACATTTTAAAGAACAATTTTGTTCTGTATATTTTTTTAAAATTATTTTACTACTCCTTTTTTTCCCCTTTTTTCCCCCCTTCAAATAATTCATTCAGTAAACAAGAAATAATTTTTTGCATTTAATATAAAATAATGATTTGTGGATTCATTTATTTAAATTTTGATTTCTTCTACTATTAAATATTGACTTTTTATAATATAGTTTAAAAAAACGCTTTAATACTCCGAAGCTTTCTACCAGGATGAAGTAATATTTTTATAAGTGTTTAACAAATTCTTAGGATAAATAATTTTTTTAAAAAAATTTATAACGCTCACACACACGCGCGCGCGCACACACACACTCACTAAAATACCATTTTCCATACATAAACTAATATTACTTTTTAATCACTGCATGTGATAAATTATTTTCTACATATTTTCTTTCATGTTATAAGATATGCACTACTTTGCTTTTAAAACTGATCGACTTCATATTATATAAATCATATTTCCGATTATAAGACATATAGTGTTTCTTGGATTACAAATTTTGAAATTCAGAAAAATATCCGTTATTATTTTTCTAACACGGGCAAAAATTCAAAATAAAATTTTTTGAATAAATATTAAGGAATTGCATTTCTTTTATTATCTGAACAAATTATGAATTTGAAATTCTTGAAATATTTCGGAAGATGATACGAGCAAATACAAAATATAAATATTGGCTCTTTATACAATATGTGCTTTATTAAAAACTATTCATGAACACAGGATGAGTGAACTCAGGAAAAGTTAACATAGGACGTGTTAACGTTTCTTGTGGCTTTAGAAAAGTTAATACTTTCTAAGTATAATTTTTAAGACCAAAACAAAGAACATCGAGAAATAAGAAAATTAATTTGAAAAAAATACTCGAAATAATTAATTTTTATACATTAATGTTACATTTCTGTGACTTAATGAGTTTTTACTAAATTAACGTCACTTTTATGAATAAAAACTGTTCAGGGTTATTTCTCTTTTTGTCGGTGCTCCCATGCACAGAGTTCAGAATTTCTCAATCATTTTTGTATAAGGAGTATGAATTTTTGGATACATTTAGAAAATATAATGAATTTTCATTCTTTTTAAATAAGAAAGTCAAATTCTCATTATATTTGTAGTGTATATTTTTTCAGTTATAAAAAAAATTCAATTTCTTAAAACTGACAAATGTATTGCATTAATAATTTTATTTTAGCAATTTTTTAACACATGTGCGGAAACGCATAGAAAAATTTTAAACTAAAAATGTTCAGAAGACGTGTTAATTTTTTTTTACATTTCCATAGATTTGGGGAATTTTGGTCCTCTTATTCAAAAATTACAAGAATCAATACCTATTATGTCTCTCATTATAGGTAATTTTTTGTAAATTATTTAACCCCTTTGATTTGTCAACATCCTTAGAATTCTCAACTTGCCACATACTTATTTTTTAGAGATTTTACTTCCGTGTTTAGTCAATAGATCGCGCTAGCAGCAGAATTTTATCAACTGAATTTAAGATCGAATCGCTCGCTTCTACTGTGATCTATCTACCTTGCTCCAATTTTAATTTTAAAAGCAAATATCACTTTAGAGAAATTCATAAACTAATGAATGATCACCAATAAAAGTGAGAACGACCTAAAAATTTAAAAATCGATGTTTACATTTGGAAAGAAATTAGTGAAATTGTTCTTAAATCTACTTTTTTAAAACAAAACAAATTTTTTTTAAGAAATCTTTTCACACTGAATCTATTTTATAATTCCTGCACATAGTTAAGCTACAGGGGCGGCTCTAGGGCCGGACAAACCGAACCCCTGCCCGGGGCGGCATTTAGATCGAATTTGAAATATATATATATATATATATATATTTGTTACAAAAAATTTGATATATTTTCTGATATATTATTGGGTGTGAATTTGGTATTTCATTTAACGTATCCTATTTTGTTATTTTGGCATTCTTTTATAATGGAACTTGAAAGGTTTGAAGTGAGAGTATATGTTAAATCATGAAATTTGATATGTTTACACATCATTAATTTTCTCCCCATCCAGGAGGGGTGTTACAACGGACATTCCTTTCACTCTAGAATGTCCGGTGTTAGCTATCCGAAAGGGGGCAGTGGTAATAAGAGTTTCTGATTGATAGAGAGCCACAAGAGATGTTTTATTTTACTTTTAAGTGTTGTTACTATAACTTAAAATAATCTCTACCATCAGTAAACTCTTTTTTCGAAAAAATTGGCCTGCTGAAATAGATGATTTCTTCTCTTACATTTTACTTATTTGAAATAATAACAGTTAATTATGTCCTTAATTGCGAATTATTTTGCATTTTTTTATTAATGCATTTAATTTTACGCAAGAATTATTCAAATTTTATAGGTGTGTATGTGAACAATTTATCTTTTTTAATTATAATTTTTTGCTTTGGAGAGAGAGAGGCGGCATTTTTCCTTTTTGCCCGGGGCGTCAGAACTGCTAGAGCCGGCCCTGTGAGCGATTCTCACATCTTCTTTTTCTTAGTTCAACTTTTTCTGATCTCGTGTAGGCATTTCCATTGGTTTTTTATAAGGATTCTACAGAAAGAGTGAATAAAATCCGATTGTAGAATCCTTACAAATCCAAAAAAGAAGTAGACACGTAAAAACAAAGCTCTGTGCACTTTTTGGGATCCAATCAATAATTTGTTTATCGTCTTTCTTTTTTCATTTTCAAATCGTAAACACTTTGTGATATGTCCGTATTTACATCAGTTTTTCCTCTGACAATTTCTTGATTGCTATTGGAAAGAGTATCCAATCATTTACCCCCCCCCTCTCCCTTTTTTTACGCAGAAATAAAATGGACTAAATTCATGACGGTCACATGATAATATAAACACGTGTTCTACATTGAATTCAAAACGGACAATAAACTAGCTCGTACTTTTTATTCTATTTGTAAAACGTAGGTAAAATTTCAAATTGCATAGTTGGATAAAGATGCTCAAGAGTTATAAAAAGAAATTTCTGCAAAAAGATTTTAAAATTAAAGAAAAAAAGTCTCGTAAAAACGGCCGCTGTGGCCAAGTGGTCTAGGCATCGATCATGGCTAGCATGTCATGAGTTCGATCCCTGTACCACTAAAGATCCGCCGTGTAGGGACGCGATGCACGTTAAATATGTCGAGAGCTCAAACGTCCTCCCGTTGGTGTGGTGTGGTAGTTAGGAGAGGGGGGTGCCAGCTCAGGTGTCGTCCGCGTCACTTGACAATGGTTCAAAATTACGCGGACCGTCGCCAAAAAGCCCTCGTGTTGCTAATCAGTGCGACGTTAATATTCACTCACTCACTCATCCCACAAAAAACTAACTGTAACTATAACTGTACTTACTTTTTGATCTAAAGTCTTGCAAAGAATAATTTTAGTCACCAAGGAACTATTCAAATAATAAAAAAATACTTCAACTGAATGAAACATTAAAAAAATATTTTGGTTCATCGGTATAATATGCTTTTAAAATAAATTCATTAGCGGTGAAAGTAGACGTTAGTTGAACTTCAACAAAACTGAAAGATTACTACTTGATGAGCTGACTATTTTATTCGTAACTAAAACAATAACCAACTTTTTGACGCATAAAAATCGATGTTGAAATATTTTGCTTTGCTTAGGAAAAAAAAGTATAGTACAGATCACACATTTTTGTAAATACTGAAACTGATGCATCTCAGGTATAAGAAATTTTATCCATTCTAAATAAGTAATGATAAAACATCTAATCAAATCTTTATTCACTTTAAATCTGATTGAACTGATGAATTGAAGGAACGAAGATTATTCGCTCGTTCACGCATTCTCATTGTTCGTTTCTATATTCTCCCTCTTTCTAAAAGAAAATCGTTAAGAATAAAAGTAATTTTTCCCTTAACTCAATGTTGAACTAATATTTAAGCTACCAAATTAAAATAATTTACATACTCCATAAATCTTTAAAATTTCTTACAGTTAAAAAAATTTAAACTTTATTTACTAAAAATATCAAGACTCGACTTTTATTGCTATAATTTAAAATAACATTTATCACTGCTGACTTATAAATCATACGGATTGCAATACTTGTTTTTTGAAATGATATATTGAAATTCTAAACTTCAAATAAAAATGAAAAATCAAATCATTTCTTAATGTCGCATTTTGTTTTCTTCGCCACCATATTAGAACGGTAACATAAGAAAAATAAAATAAATCAATGTCATTTTTTTGAATAATCATAGATTATTATGAAAATAAATGTTTACGAGATAGAATATTGGAGTTTATGAGTCACAGTTAAGATGCATTAGAGATATACTCATACTACATTACTCAGTAATACACCTAAAGTCTATTTGTCAAGAAAAAATGAAAACAAATAAAATGATTGCTGCATTGTTTCACCTTTTGTACTTGAGTCATTTTTCACCTTCTCTAAACATTGATCTTGATGATTTTCTATTATTTCATCATTTTGATGTACAACTGTTTTACTTCATTCAGAAAACGGGACCAAGATGAGAGAAATCTGAATTATTGATGCAATATTTCTAATTAAAATGATAAGTAGCAATTAATTTTGAAGAATTATCAATGAACTTTTAAATTCGTATACCTTTTTGCATGAGCAAGTTAATAGGTGAAGACTTTTTTTTCAAAGTTAAGGTATCCGAATATACTGGCGACAATTTTTCTTTAAAAAAAATGGAGATATGGGGATTTTTTGTGATTCTTAGATTTGTTTAGTACATTAAGAGAAGTATGCTAAAATTAAGAAGAGAAAAAAAGATTATTATTACTAAAATGGGAAAAAATGGGTAAAAATTTATAAAAAAATAACAAACGTGGCCCATTCTGTACCAAAAGTTTATGAACAAATTTTCAATTCTGATGTGTTGCTATGTTATTCATTTTTGAAATGACCTTAAGAATAAAAGATATTTTAATTTTTACAAAAACTAGAGAACTTTATCTTGGTTGTTATATGAAATTGCTAAAAAACCAGTGATTATATTCACATAAGGGACTGTAAATTTTGTAATAAAACAGTGATTGATAAATCTGAACGTTAAGACACTTCTACTTTCAAACAGAACATACACAAAAAATTTCAGTTAATTATTTTCAAAACCTTTTTAGCAATCGCTGTCCCCGTTTAAGCATTTTTAAAAAAACACACATTTCGAGTAAAACGCGTTTTAAAGTATGACATTTTGCTTAAAGTAATGACATCTGCTTTTATTAAAACACTTGTAGTGTTTGTTCTAGTGAACGGAAAATAACAAACTTGGTATTTTTATAAAGCTAGTAAGGTGGCCTATAAAATAAAATCATCAAAAAAATTGTCAATTTTTGGCGAAATTCACAATTTTAGGGTAGTTGGACAACTTAAAAGGAAAATGGAAACTTGAATACAACATAAACATGTTTTATGAATTGATGTACTATTGTGACAATTAAATAACTGGACTAGTCTAAAAAAAATTAGCTTTATTGAAAATAATGTACAAATACCTTTTAATTCCCTTCAACATACTCCCCTTCCCTATCAATTCATAGCTGCATACGAGTTTTCCACGTTCAAAGCAGTGCTGCGACTCATTACGTGTTACCATCTTCAGTAAGTGTGTCGTTTTTACCTTCACCTCTCCAACATATTGAAAATGTGTTCCCGTCAATGCATTTTTCACTTTAAGAAACAGGTAGAAGCCATATGGTCAAGTATGAGTATGAAGGATGCTCGAGCATAGTAATGTGTTTGTTCTCCAAGAACTGTTTTACAGAGAGCGTAATGCGCACCGAGGCGCTGTCTTGGTGTGCAAAATCCACGTGCTGTTCCTCTGCAGATCTTACTTTTTCTTCCTCCTCACTCTTTATTTAAACTGTATTGGGTCCTATATGTAGTACTGTTGTTTTACCGTTTGGTCTCGAGGTACCCATTCAATCATGATGATGCCATTAATATCGAACAAAAACTATGAGCATCATCTTTTCTTGATCTCACAGATCGACAAGAACGTTCATCATCTTCAGCAATCTCCCGATCTTCCGAAAATCTTTTTCAAAAATTTAACTATGTGACGTGCAATTATCTCCAAACACTCCTTTAACAATTTAAGACATTCAGTTGGAATGTTTTTCTTAAAATTTCACAAGGGAATTAATTCTAAATTTATGCGCAGCTCAATTTTTATGTTTATCATGATCGTGGCACTTCGACACAACAACATCTTTCTCCCAAACAATAATTAAAAATCTAACTTAACAAGGTAAAAGGAGGGAATAACGTGCCACCAGCACCGGAAGGATCAAGGTCAACAGTAACGTAATGGAGAATATTAGGGCTCCCCTTCAAAGTTGGTTTTTGGGCCCCAAGGATCTTACAAAGGATTACAAAACCATAGGCTTTGGGTCTCCTTGGATTCTAGCTCCCCTCCTCGTTATGCCACTAAAAGTCAACTATTTCATTCCCACTACTTCACATTAAGCCTAACGGCTAGGGCATGCGCAGTCCGGGAATTTAATTGTCACATCTTGTATATAATATCATAAAACAAAAAACAATGACTTGGTATTAAATATCCTACAGAACAGAGTGAACTGAAATTTTGAAAAATGTAATCAAGAACAGGAGACCCATTCTGAAAAAAAGACAATGGAACAAAATGCAAAACTATTTTGTTTCCTAGAGTTGTCACTGAGTACAGTCAAGTAGGGTTAAAATATATGGAGGCCTCAGCTCGAGATGCTACACTACTTGCCAACTGGCAACAGTGGCAAGTCATCATTATTATGTCATGTCTGTGTCTAGGCTTAGTCACACCTTATGCACCATCAATATTCATTTGGTCTAATGAGACAGTTGGTTTGTGCCTAGGATTGTGAATCATGCGGTTTAATTCATTACCGGTTACTGTTTGTAATATTTCACAACGTAATATAACAGGGGTGGGTAAACTTTTCCAGGATACGAGCTACTTCTAATTTTTTTCAAGGTGTTGCGATCCACCCAATGGCGTAAGTGTGGTAAGCTAAGATAAAGGCCTACTATATTTATTATAACTTAATATTAAGTATGGAATATATATATATATATGCACTTACGTACGTAACTACAATAAAAAAAATCTTACACTTTTGAAACTTCGTTTAAAGCAAAACGCGAGACACAAACACAATAGTAATAGCCACAAATATAATAATATCAAACGATGCATTTTTATTATCAAACAATTCAAAATACATTAAAAATTAAAGCATTTTCATCGGAAGTTAGTTCTTGTAGTTGTAGTCGGTAGAAGACTCAGCCATCTTGAATTTCGGTATATTATTACTAACCAATGTGTAACATAGGGGTCCCTGCAAAGTCAGGTTAGGATCCCAAGCCGTACTTGGCGTCAGATAGGCTTTGGGCCCCCTAGAATCTTGGCCCTCAATAATGCGGGGGTGTACATTACCTTACTGTTACTAACTGCTAATCTTCAGGCGGTACCCCCTTAATGTCTTGACAGTCCACCGGTTGATCACGATATATTAATGCCTACTTCTTCATATACCGTCTTCTTAAAAGTGTCTCGGGTGAAGCCCAGGGCCTCAAAAAGCCTTCACCCGTCACTGCGTGTGCATGCGCAGATATGTGTGTTTGAAGTAGGATTATATATAAGTTAAGAAAAATATAGAAGACATAAAGCAAGTAAATGGAAAGACAAAGAGGAGGACAAAGTAAAATAGCCATTATCAAACTCTAAGGCTTAAGGTTAAGATTGGAGGTTTAAAATGTTAAGGTGTTAACCTTCCTGTTTACTTTACTATGTAACTGAGCTAGAAAAAATTTTAAAACAAATAATATAATCGTGAATAATATCTAAAAAAAAATTGATGCTGAAATTATTTTGTAAAAATTGAAATCTTGCTCAAGATTACCAAAAGTTATCTTATTATTTTCTAAAAAATAAAATACTTATATTTACACTTAAAAAGTACGGAGGATTGTAATCGCCAATGCCAAAGAAGTCTATCCTTGTCGTAGCTATAGATAATAGGATCTTCGTAGACAAAACGACAAATTTAAAGCATCAAAATTTTAATAAAGCTTAAATCTCATATGTATCATCATGAGTTACATTTCTTTTTCCATTGCACTTTTTCCTCTCAAACTGGTGTATACTAGTTATACCAAATCCCATATCTCAATCAACTTTTAGCGACGCCTTCTTCTAATGTACTTCTTTCTTAACAATTTCAATAATTAAAGGGTAGAATCACACTATTACCTCTATTTGCATTTCTAAGCGCCAGATCTAAAAATACGAATAAAAAATTACACTGAAAAATTGGTGACTTTTCCTGCTACTCGCACTTGTCACGTTGTGTAAGGAATCTCTCACGCAGCGGGAAATATCAGAAGAAATTCGTGACAGTCAAATGGACTGAAGTGACAAGAATGTTTCGTGTCACAAGGTCAGGGTCCCATTTCGAACTTAAAAAGAAAAAATTATTTCGGTGGGGAGATTTTTTAATAATACACTACAATAAACAGAACTGTGTCTTGCTCCAATCAGGAATCTAAAGCTCCACAAAATAAAACATATTTTTATTGATTTGTGACACTTAGCACGAGCTAAACGTTTAGAGAAGTCAATCGCTCTTACGGATCTAAAGGAAAGTTGTCAAGTGCGGGTTATTAAGTATCTGTTGAGTTATTAAGTATTGTTGCAGGCATATAAAAGATCTGGCCATGGTCACTGAGATTAGTCACGAAATCATTAATTGTTCGACGCGTGGTGGGTACATTGTAAATTGCGGTGTTACCAAAATCTCTGAATGATTCTGTTCTATATATAAATGCATTAGTTGGAAAAATAGGCTTTTGACTTGTATAATTCGGGGTAATGATTATAAAAGTTTAAAAATGCTGACTGGGATGCTTTAATCAATTTCTTATTAAGCACATATTCAAATATTGAAATTATATTGAAATTAAATATACTAAGGGGGAGGGGGAATAAGCCCTGTCCACCTATGAGGGATGAGTTATCTCATCCCTCAGTGTAGGGAGGTTGAAAGGAAGATTAGCCATAGTCAATATAACTTCAATTTATTCTTTGATACTAACAACAAAACAACTTCCCTTAACCAAAGTTAAAAGATGCACCCAAATACAAAATATGCAAAACAATAGCGAGGCAGACGAGATACTAGAAGACTTTAAATAAACAGATCACTTACGTCTAAACAATACCGTCTAATTCTTAGCGATCTAATCTAATTTCATTCCTAATTGATAAATCGTCAACTTTAATACTACAAAATCAGCTACGAAGTATCCACACCTCATTTCACCTTTAATCAATCTCTGCTAGCCGTAGCAGTCTATTCTCTCTCTCTCTCTCTTAACTCGAAAGTTTAATCTTTATATACAAGTTTTGATTTACATACTCACATCTTCTTCGAAGGAAGGCTTTCAATAAATTAAATTTTAAAGACCTATTTTTCCCCAAGAGGATTGTTAGTGAGAAAAATCCGAATAGACCCGTGAGACACACCTAACGGTGGACCAAACCCCGTTGTACAATGGGAACTGTTCCACTGTTCGTGCGCATTACTCAAATTATAAAACTCTAATTTACGTGTATTATGCGATTCTACATATTTGTTCTTTTTTTAGTAAAATTCGCTCTTGGTCGGTGGGGCCTGCCTTTTCATCAGGGCCTCAATAAGTCTTAATACGTCACTGCATATAATGTACGAATTTTTTTGTTTTCCAATTATCCAAAAAGGCAAAATTATTTGTGAAATTCTATATTTCATTAATGTTGGACCCGGTACTTGATTTGCGGTTATATATAAATTATTGTAAACTATTTTAAACCCTCATTTATCTGAGTAAACATACCCTTCCAGTTGCTTTTTAAAGAAAAAAAGAATAGAAATAAATTCGAATGTCAAAGATAATAATAAATTTAAAGAATTCCCAGAGGAACTCTTAAAATCTTTCTTAATTTAACTCAGTGGCGAAACAGCCCATGAGGGCCCAGTCCTACTGTACCCATCTCAGTATACGGGACCTCTTAGGCCCTGAGGTGCATCAGCAGATGTTCCGGTCAGGTGATCAGTCTGGCGCGAAGCCCCCAGTGTTAAGTTCCCAAGCAAGCTTGGTACTCATTTATCGACCCACTGAAGAGATGAAAGGCTGAGTCGACATTACCCAGCCCGGGGTTTGAACCTCGGATCTGTGGTGTGGAAAAGCAATGCACTACCACTCAGCCACTGGGCTTTAAAATCTACCTAACTGCAGCAAATGTTTAAGACCTTCTCACTGCCATTTCATCATTGCTATCCAAATCATTTCAAAATTATTTATTTTTTTTTCAAGAAAATAACTTCAAGATAGAGTAAAAATTTAGTAAACGAATTGCACGCGTATTTTAAGTAAAATAAAAATTAATCTACTCTATGTCTGTCTTTGCTGTAATACACTTAAAATGCTTAAACATTGTGCTCAGTACTCAAAACAAAACAATATACTTGCGCTTTTCCTTTGTCTAAATTATATGCTTACTTAATTATATGTTGTTTCTCCAAAACGGAGTTCACCTTCCTACAAGAAGTTCTATAAGCCTGTTTCAAACATGTTTGAAAACATTCGTAATGATTTACCCTGTAATCAGTCTTGTTTATATATAATACAAGAGGTAACTGTGCATTAAACATTTTTTTTTTATCATTTTTAATGATTTTGTTGTGTAATTTTTCTTGTTAAATCATCTGTGACATAAGAGCACTTTTGCTATTTTTACCGCATTCTACACAGAATCAGAGGAATTAATATTTTTCGATACATCTCAATGCACTTGAAATTACTTTAAGCCATAACCTTTAAAATTAAAAAAGGAAATTTTTTCACCTTTTCTTGAGCACTGTTAGCAAAGACTGAATATTTATTAACAAATTTTAAAAAGAAATTGCTTAGGCATTTTCTACTATTTTGAATTAATTGCAAAAAAGAAATAATTATTTAAAATGTATGACAGTAGTTTTTTTAATGAAAAGTATAAGAGAAATTAGTCTTTTCGCAATTTTAGTAAAGAACAGAGGATCATGATTTATTTTAATTAAAAACAATTAATATTGGAATAAAGAGCAAGTGAATGTATTAACAGTTAGGAGGAAATATCGCAAAATGCAACCATAAGAAAATCAGTAGGTTGAGAACATTGATGCTCAGGGCAATTATGGATTCTTTTGGAAACATCCAATATATATATATACAGGTATAGGACAAAATAATAGGAACACCTGTGAAAAAAATGAAAATTTTTAATTAGTAAGGTGTTGGGCCACCTTTGGCCTGAATGACTGCTTGCATTCGACATGGGATTGAAAAATAAAGGTCTTGAACAATATTCATAGGAATTTGCACCCATTCTTCGTGCAGGACAGTCTCGAGTTCAAATAGTGTGCGAGGAGGTGGAAACCGAGTACGGACTTTGTTCTCTAAATAACCCACAAAAGCTCAATGATATTGAGATCAGGGGACTGAGGACACTAGGTTAGATGTTCCACTTCATCATCATGCTCATGTAACCATGTTTGAACACAGCGTGACGTGTGAACAGGGGCGTTGTCGTCTTGGAACACAGGACGTTCTCCTGGAAAGAGTCTGAAGCATAGGGTGAAGATCATCTGCGAGAATGCTTCGATAATGGTCGCCTGTGATCATCCCCCTCAAGACAACGAGAGGCCTCCCAACCCACGGGAAGATATTGCTACCCAAACCATCACAGAACCCCTCCATGTTTCACAGTTGGAACCAGGCAATCAACATGAAATGCTTCTGTCGGTGTTCACCAGACGAACGCACGTCCGGTGGTCTGGAATAATGTAAAGGGGGATTCGTCAGACCAGATGACTTATTCCCATTGCAGTTGCGTCCAGTTTAGGTGGTCTCGGCACCACTGTGATCTCTCTGCAGCATTCCGCCCCGAAACTAACGGTTTTCGAATAGCTACTCTGCCGTGGATGTTTGCAGCATGCAACTCTCGTTGAATAGTTTTCATGAATACGGGGTTCAGAAGGTGGGTGTTCATCTCGG
>BMAO01039764.1:0-30509 GCA_019973975.1 Trichonephila clavata
TTCTGACCATGGGTTGCTATGTTTATCTGAACCTTGTGATGTCCATATCTCCCCATAAATTTTGTCCCAGTAGTCCTGGTTACTCCATTGCTCTTGTGAGTTTCGTCAGCTAGTGCCGATTAAAAACGTTTCTGACCATGGGTTGCTATGTTTATCTGAACCTTGTGATGTCCATTATCTCCCCATAAATTTTGTCCCAGTAGTCCGGTTACTCCATTGCTCTTGTGAGTTTCGTCAGCTAGTGCCGATTAAAAACGTTTCTGACCATGGGTTGCTATGTTTATCAGAACCTGGTGATGTCCACTTACATCCCCGTAAATTTTGTCGCAGTAGTCCTGGTTACTCCATTGCTCTTGTGAGTTTCCGTCAGCTAGTGCCGATTAAAACGTTTCTGACCATGGGTTGCTATGTTTATCTGAACCTTGTGATGTTCATTATCTCCCCATAAATTTTGTCGCAGTAGTCCTGGTTACTCCATTGCTCTTGTGAGTTTCGTCAGCTAGTGCGATTAAAAACGTTTCTGACCATGGGTTGCTATGTTTATCTGAACCTTGTGATGTCCATTATCTCCCATAAATTTTGTCCCAATAGTCCTGGTTACTCTATTGCTTCTTGTGAGTTTCGTCAGCTAGTGCCGATTAAAAACGTTTCTGACCATGGGTTGCTATGTTTATCTGAACCTTGTGATGTCCATTATCTCCCCATAAATTTGTCCCAGTATTCCGGTTACTCCATTGCTCTTGTGAGTTTCGTCAGCTAGTGCCGATTAAAAACGTTTCTGACCATGGTTTTGCTATGTTTATCTGAACCTGTGATGTCCATTATCTCCCCATAAATTTTGTCCCAGTAGTCCTGGTTACTCCATTGCTCTTGTGAGTTTCGTCAGCTAGTGCCGATTAAAAACGTTTCTGACCATGGGTTGCTATGTTTATCGAACCTGGTGATGTCCACTTACATCCCCGTAAATTTTGTCGCAGTAGTCCTGGTTACTCCATTGCTCTTGTGAGTTTCGTCAGCTAGTGCCGATTAAAAACGTTTCTGACCATGGTTGCTATGTTTATCTGAACCTTGTATGTCCATATCTCCCCATAAATTTGTCGCAGTAGTCCTGGTTACTCATTGCTCTTGTGAGTTTCGTCAGCTAGTGCCGATTAAAAAACGTTTCTGACCATGGGTTGCTATGTTTATCTGACCTTGTGATGTCCATTATCTCCCCATAAATTTTGTCCCAGTAGTCCTGGTTACTCCATTGCTCTTGTGAGTTTCGTCAGCAGTGCCGATTAAAAACGTTTCTGACCATGGGTTGCTATGTTTATCTGAACCTTGTGATGTTCCGCTATCTCCCCATAAATTTTGTCCCAGTATTCCTAGTTACTCCATTGCTCTTGTGAGTTTCGTCAGCTAGTGCCGATTAAAAACGTTTCTCACCATGGGTTGCTATGTTTATCTGAACCTGGTGATGTCCACTTACCTCCCCGTAAATTTTGTCGCAGTAGTCCTGTGACACCCTGTATAAAGCTATTTTTCTAAAAATTTTAGATTTGTAATGGTGAAAAAAAATTTAATAATTCACATATTTATTTATTCAACAAAACTTTAGCCTGGAATTCTGTCCGAATTTAACACATTTTATTAATAAAACCAATACGCTTCTTCATTCAAAATCGAAACATAAAATTAAGCTGTGATCTGCACTAACATCTTCCTTTTTTCATGGACGTGAGTAAAAAACAAGCAAGTGTATATTGTGACAGTCTTGTAATTTGATTATATGCCTGCATTTTTTTTTGTTTTAAATTGTTTGTTTATTCTTCTATTTAGAATGTTCATTAAAATATTCAACAAAGAATTGTAACATAAAAAGAAGTACACAAGCTTTTAGTTGTATTTTCTTAAACAGCAATTTTTTTCATACCATGGACTTTGTAAGAAAGGAATGTCAAAATTGCGGAAAGGTATACATTGGGATAAGTAAATAATTCGCATTTCATCGCATTTGAACACAACAGGCAACGCAAAGAACACCATCTACAGTCTAAAAAAAAGGAGATTGGATAGTAGATTTTCTATTTTTAAATACATTCGAACGAAGTTTATATGTTTAATTATGCTGTATTGCTTCGTGGAGTAAATAAAAAGTTCTACCAATACGTATTAAAATTTTATATAACAGGTCATATCCTCAAGGGAATAGTCTTTAATGTTTTACACACTATTTTCTATTTGCAGTTATTGTGATCTAATTACAATCATGTAAATACCCAATTTGATGGTTGAGGGATCCAGGATTCATTCAGGTAACTTATTCAGAATCGAACACATCATGTGTCCTAAATCATTAATTAACTCTTTTCCAGGCAGGCAAGCATACCTATGAATAATTGGACAGTATCTGTAGAATCCCAGATTATTAGCATAATGATAACTGTTTCGACTTTTTTCTTAACCTTGCAACAAACATAGGTGTGCCTTCAGTGGTGCAATAATCATGGTTGCGGGATAAGTCCTTCGTTTCTTTTTAGATCATTACATCCTTTTTCTGAAAAGGGATGAAATGACGAATTTATGCAATACAAAACCAAATGCTTCTTCAATGTATCTAAGACCCTTCACTTCTTACTTATAGATTTCAATGAAATATTCATGAATATATCATGTATTACGAGGAAACATTTTACTCCTGTTTTAAGAATAAATCTATTCACTTTGAATCAATTTTTGTTCAACTAAACTTTCTTCTTTAGAGATTCAGCTCATTAAATCAATATTTTCTAGAACAACAGAATATCTTTTATTCATGCATGAAGATGCGTTGGAGCCTTAACTACATGTTATAGCTCCTTGGGGAAGAGATTAAAATTCAGACGACATAAATATTAAAAAAGTTTCTTTAATGATGCGTAACATTTATATACGTAAAAGATGATGCAAAATTGAAATGAAGTAAATAAAATATCCCTTCAATTACTGTAGAACAATCAATACTTATTATAAAACTTGATGAATTAGTGGAATAAGCTGCGCGTAAATTAACTGATTGTATTCTTTTCTTAAAAGGTAATTATTACTTTATAGAACTTCATTCCCATACTTTTAATTTGGAAAATATTTATCAAGTTAACTTTTTTACTTAAACTTGTATACAGCAAATATTTTAATGTTAATAATTTTAACAAATACTGTAGTTTTAAACAGATTTTGTCGTAACATTGTGTTTTATTAAAAACATGTTTTGTAATTCATCAATGCAGCACAATATTTTCAAGTTATATATTTATCACTCAAAGTTGTTTCAAATGGAATACTTTTCTAAGATACTTGTCAGAAATTGGTTGCGTCAGAAATATTATGATGTGGATTTTTATGGGGCAAATAACTGCATGCATGAAATGTAAAGATGTACGAGTCCGTCATTTTTATTCAATGTCTAAATCTTCCAATCTATAAAAAGAAAGTTATTTACTATATTATCTATTCCTATTAAATCTGGTTAGTTTTTTTACAGAGGGCCGTTGGTAGCCTAGTGGTTAGAGCATCGGTCTCCAGACCGGAAGGCCTGTGTTTGATGCCCGTTGCCACCAAATATCCACCGAGTGCACACGGAGAACGTGCTCGTTAAATGAGTGGGTCTGAATGGTGTCGCCGTCTATCGTGCTGTACTGAGCAAAATTGTGCTGTCACCTTAATGGGGCTCAAAGCTAAGGCTAACGACAGGCGCACAATTCTAGCCCTTAGCCACGATGAATTTCGTGGACCTTGATCTGATGTTACTATCTATCAGGTGGCATAAGCAAATACAACAGTTTTTTTACAGAATTATTTTAAATCGTTTAAATACAGATTTCTGTAAAATGTAGATAGAAAGGAATACAAATGTCGGATTTCAGTGACTTTAAAAAAATGAGCTTTCATAAGCTTCCTTCAGTACAGTAAATATTTTTATTTCGAAAGATTGTTTAATTTGAGTTAAATTCACTTTTTAAAGTTTCGTGAAGCCACCACATACAATAAGATCAGTTATTATTTAGGGTGATACGTCGGCTAGACTAATCACACACACAAAAAAATACAAGGACGTTGAAATTTGGCCTGTTGAGTATGAAGAATTGTTGTAGAGAATACTTCATCGGTTGAAGCAAAATTCGAGCTTGCTAGTTGACATGGTTATTGCGTATTTCATGGCATTGACAGTGAATCTCAATGTAATATAGGGAGAAGAAATGTATATCACCTAACACTTATGCTGTTTAATGACAATGTGAAATAATTTAGACTTTATAAACAAATCATAGAACACATCAAAATTCCTTCATGGGTTTTTTTCCACTTTTTCTTCTGATTAAACAAAAAAAAAATGTTTTTAAATGTTTTGTTTCTAGTCAAAATGATATTTAAAACAAAAGAATTGAATGCTGAAATGATTGTGTATGTGTAAATGTGGAAGACCTGAATGAATAAATCATTTATTAATCTTTTTTGCTTATGTAATATTTCAAAAAATGATTAAGGATTTCAATTTAAATGATAAATTATCTGACAACTATATTAATCTAATATGAAAGTAAGTTATTTCATATATCTCCATCAGAAATATGCCATTAACAGATATACCTTGATAAATGGAACTTGCACTTTCTTTGAACTCTTATGATTAATAAACTGAAACTTCCAGGATAAACTTTTTTTTAAAAAATTAAAAAAGCACAGACTAATTTTTTTTCTCTTTTTTTTACCAAACTTACTATTGGGAAAAATAAATCTGAAAATTGATGTTGACATTTTTCACTACCTAATTTTTTTTCTTATTTTTTATTGACTCAGTTTAAAGGTTAACGGGGGGGGGGAGAAGTATGATGCTTTAGACATCACGCTACCGAAACCGTTTATGCGGGCCACGCATCGTACAGGAAATTTAAATTATAGCACTTTTCGAAGGTTAAATTATTAGTTATTTGCAACGAATATCTTTATACTAGTTTTTGGTATGATATTGCTATTTGTTTCTCGCGATAATAAATATAGTTTTTTGGACATGTCATTTCTTTCCTCAAACTCAAAATACTATTGTGAACATTTTGAAAATCAAATGAGTTAATTTGTAATAGGAGTAAGACATGATCGAAGAAAAGTACTTAGAGAAGATAATTCTTTTCACACTTAAAAATTGTCTTGTTTAACGATTCAAAATTAAACCGATTCTCTAGATTACCAAATCTTATTAAATTTCTTAAGTTAAATGACAGTTTTCGTTTTTTTACAAATCAGTAGAGAAATGTTTTCCTGAACTGAAATACAAACAGAGGTGTTTATTAGAAAATCGAATAAAAGTATAAAATGGCAGATACAAGTTTACTTTTGATTTCACTGTAGGAAGTGTTTTGGTTCAATATCGTAGAGAAAACAAGGGACTAATAAAATTATGTTGTTTATTTAACATTTTGCCTTAACTCAAATATTATTCTTCCCGTGTAAGCGAGTCTGACAGGAAATAAAATCAAATTTTAGAATTTATTACATTAATATTTTTATAAGTCAATAATAATACATTTTTCTTTTATCAAAGCAATTCTAAGTATCTTTTTTATATTACTCTAACCAAAATGTTGTGAAAGTAACTTTCCCTCTACTATAAAAATATTATCTCAATAGCTAAGATTAAGACTGTTAATGTTTGAGTTCGCCTTACAAGTATGTATAACTAGTACATTTTATTCAATGTACTTTCAAAATACTCACAATAATATTTTTCAAAACATATAGTGCTCTTCTACAAATAAATTTACACAATAATTAAATTGATTTAAGAAATATTACCAGATTTGTTTTCTCATGTCGAAAATATTTTTGAAGTTTCAGCGTTTAATTTATTTTATTAAATACGCAAGTCATAACGGATTTCAATTCAACAAAAGAAACATACATAACAAGTTTTATTACTGATGATCTAGTACTTCAAAAAAGAAATTTTTTTTAACAACAGCGCTCCAGTAACTCTTCTCAAAGGAGTCGATTTTCGTAAAATCTATTATTAGTGGATCTCCATTCAACAAAGAGAAGCATGCTTACCAAATGCCAAGTATTTGGATCTAACAATTCAAAAACAGAAACTTTTTTTTATCTATAACACCCTTTATCCCTCGCAAACCCCCTTTGGGTGTGAAATTTTGCAAAACCTGTCCTTTTATCGGAACTCTTCTTCATGAAAGGATCATGTCTACCAAAGTTCAAGCCAGTAGATCTAATAATTCAATGGGAATATTTATCTACAACACCCCTTGGTGGTCGATTTTCGCAATATCCGTCCTTAGGGTATCTATACTTTATGAAAGGAACATACCTGCCAAATTTCATATATGTAGGTCTAATAGTTCCAGATATATCCTGATGAGTGTGTGACTTAACGCATGTGTCACTTTTCTTATTCAGTTTAGCCAAAATTTGCTCTCTCACCCGAAGCTCAAATAATGGGCTCATTCCTAGCAATTCAAAGTAAAGAATCTCATTGAAATTATATTATTCTTATTTTCAAGGATAGTTACGTATTTATAATTATGACGGCTGTAAAAGAATAAAAAAAGAAAGCTGTGCGAGATTACAAATATTCATCTAATAACAATTCTTAGAAATTGAACGTATACTTGAGATACATTATAAAAATTCCTTGCAACACAAACAATGCATGATGTTAAATTAAATCAAGTTATCAATTCATTTGAATTTCTCCCAAATCTTTTGTATATTTTTACAAAACTATAATATAATCAATTATTGTAAGCTAAAAATTGCTTTAACTGTAATTTAATCAAAATATCATTGAAAAAAAGATAATTATTTTTCTCTTGTGTGACCAAAGACATTAAAATTAGTCACAAAAAACATGTAATTTATAATTATAGAGTCGAAGTATAGGCTATATTCATGTTTTTCATAACACATTGGTTAGTGTCACGAACCTTTTATTTCTAAAATCATACTTTCATGTATGAAAGTTATGAAAATAATAAAAGCTAATATACATGGAATGAAATAAAGCCTCGATGTCCTTAAGAAGTTTTTCTTATTCGATGTTACATAGGAGGTTATTGGTAAGGAATTTGTAATTTTTTTGAAATGTAGCTTGAAAGCTTGGAGATAGAGATGCCCAGTGATTTTATCAACCTCAGTTCAAAATCTATAAGTCCGCCGAACACATTTTTAATGTAGATTTAGTTATATAAACTCAAAATGTGATTTTTCTGTGATCTGTATTAAAAAAAGGAGACTTTTTGTTTTTCATACGCAACAAAAATTATGTTCTGTTTATTATCGCTGTAAGTACTTGTGAATGCTTTTCAATTATCTCGCTAGGGATGATATCTAGTATTACTTTTATTAAACCTAAATTTAACTTTTATTTTCCTTTGATAAAAATCATTTCTACATTATCTGAAAAATAGTTATAACTGAAATTTCAAACTACGTAATCCAAACCAACTAGCTGGAAGATTCTTAGCTTATTATATTTAACTGTCTATTTCCCCAATGAATAATTTTCCAGACATAAAACTTTGAACCATTGTTGAGTTAATCGTTAATTTCCCGTCATGTTCGAAGATTCTTTTGTTCCAGCCCCGTTCCAATAATTGTCTGAAAGATTTATATCGTCTGCGGTTCTCTTTTAATCTCTAACTGAAGAATTTCGAACTCTGTGGTGAAAATCCCAGCGACATTGAATGGAGCAATTTCCATTATCTGAGGAAAATAGAAGATTAATCAGAAAGTGAGTGGTCGTTTTAAATATGAAAGGATATTTGATTAAAACAGATTTTTAGGTTTATACTCTCAATTCAAAAAGTATTCAGGTAGATATTCTCAGAAAATCGAGAATGCGTCCATAATTTCTTTAAAGGTCAAAAAGGTTTGAGAAATGCCTGCATTCAGAGATCAGATTGGCTTGTGTTTTTTGCAAATTGCAATTGGATTAAGTTTCGAATAGAAAATTAAACATTTATGTGATCTGTGTGAATCCCTTCAATAATTCCTTTTTTTTTCCTATAAAAAAGAACGTTAATTATTTAATCAGGGAACAGGTAGTGAGAATTTTGAATGCTGGTGTTACAATTCTTCATATTTCCTTAAGGAAAGTTTACTAACATCTACTTATACACAAATAATATATTTTCATGTTTTTGAGATTTATTTTATTATAACATTTAAACGGTACTGAACTTTTCTGAAATCGTTTGATTCAATATAAAGTATATATATAATCTTCAAGTTGGCGTACTACAATGAAAAGTGCAAAGTTTCGTAAGTCTAATTAAAATTACTCTCATGGCGAAAAAATGTAAATACTTGATAAATCCTAAAGAAAGAAGTTAGAATAATATATTGAAATATAAATCATATAATAATATATTTAATCATAAATGATATAAATTTTTTAAAGCAAACACTTTTATTATATCTATATATACACTACTGTAACTATCTCTTATGTTACATATATTGCATTTATATGTACTGCTTTGCTTTATTACATTTATGGCAATTTAATATATGTAATGTTTATATATATATATATATATATATAGATATAGATAGATAATGAAGTGTTGCAATTTTTTAGAGTTAAGTTTCACACATTTAATAACATTTAATAAAAACAAAACTTTAAGTTTTTTTGTAACAATACATTGAATACAGCGCAAAATCCTACATATATTATACAGTTTTACTCATATTTTTTATGCATTTCAAATCAAATTGAAGCAGGCATTGTGCTGATTTTCTTAATATAATCTCCACTATATATATATATATATATATATATATATATATATATATATATATATATATATTATATATATATATATATATATATTAATTTAAGTAAGGTAAATCACATAACAAATGACTTTTATCTAAAGCAAAAAATGCTGTTTATTTATATATAAACCACACCTCTTTATGATTTTGCTTTAATATTCAAGTTACGTGTGTGTCAATCGAAAATAACTTTATTATAAAAAAGATAATCACACAAATTTCATAAGTAACTATTAGTTCAAAATCTAGATATATATGTAGGGAAGTGAATTTTTTGTGTCGTAAATACCATGTTTCTCTAGAGAAAATTATAACTTTAGAAAAAATGGCATAAAAACATGATACATAAAAAAGGCACATTCAAAACCAAAATCTCAAGGCAATGCAAAAGCTGAATCAATTAAATTTTTTTATACAATTTATTATCTGTCGTTAAATATGCATGGGATTTTATTTCAGAATTCTGCGTTATTTTCCATAGGCTGTCATTGAAATATCCGAATTATTTATCTTTTCCTATTCTTTGACTAGAAAAGAAGAGAGCTTCAATGATTTCTATAAAAAAAATTCCAGCTTTAAAAGGACAAATAAGAGCGTTTTTTTCATTAGTAAAAGAAGTGTAAAACTTTTAGCAATGGAAAGTGTCATTTCTAATCGCAAAGCATTTTCAAAGATTATCTCAAAGATTAATATTTCTTAACGTCGTTGCTTTTTCGTGGAGTTATCTCGGAACCTATTCAATGGGTCCAACGTCAAAAGTATTTTATGTCATCCATTTAACATGAATAAAAAAGAAATTGGAAGATTTAATCGACACTACGCTACTAGACGGGAAAAAATCTACATACTCATTCCTCCTTAACTAAGAAAAAGAAATTTATCACTAAAAATTTCATAATGGAAAATAATCAGGAAGGATTAAATATTTCCATTCACATTTAGCTTTCATTTACTATATCAATGGAAAATTTGATCAGTTATATACTGTGTTTAAAATATTTAATACTTTTATCATTTAATGAGATAAAAAAAAGAACCGAATGTAATATAAATGGCCAAGAAATGCTTCTTATTACAGCGAGGTGGTAAGTTTAAATAAATTTTAAGTTGCATATCTTACCCGTTATTTATTAACTAGCCGTTATCTATGCTCTTCACTGAAAATTTCATGACGTTGTATGGATATATATACTTATATACATATATATATATATATATATATGTATACACTGCTGTTTGTAAAAAAATGCAACACTATGAATAAATTATCAGAATTAAATGATCTTTGCAGAAAATATCAATTATAGGATGTTACGTAAAATGTACGTTTCAGAGCCACCACACATGCGTGGCGGGTGCAGCGTTCTCTGAACTGATGCTGAAAGTGTATTAAAAAAGGTCTGTAGAGGGACGTTGAAAATAATTAATGATTATTTGATAGTGGCGAACGTTTAGTGAGACCTAAGTATGGCTCCACGACGAAATAAGAAGAAATTCCAACAACTTATGGAGTTAGAACGGGGGACGATTGTCGGCCTTCGAGAAGGATCCTATCACGCAATAGGAGCTCATCTGCAGCGGAACAGTTCCATAGTGATGAGAGTTTGGAGCCAGTGGACCGACGAGCACCGAACAACTCGAAAAAAATGCAGTACACGATGGAAGGTGACGTCAGCACGCGACGATCGATACCTGCTTCACATGGTGGTGAATGACCGTACAGCTTCCTCCAGGCAGCTAGCAGCACGTTTGTCTAATGCTACAGTTGTACTAATGTCGGCTTCGTCAATTCCTTGAAGTCTGCTACACAATGCGTTGCGTGCAAGGGTCCTTTATACAGGATCCCCCTCATGGCAAGCCATCAACGGCTGCGTCTTCAATGGGCTCATGAGCACAGAGCCTGGCAAGCTGATTGGCACCAAGTTGATCTTCAGATGAATCACGCTTGAATTTGTGGGACCATGATGGCCGTAATCGCGTTAGACGGTATGCCGGTGAACATTGCCTTCCAGAGTGCATTTTCACGACTAGTGGCTAAGACCAGGAATTATGATTTGGAGGGGCGATTTCGTATCATGGACGAACCAATTTGCTACGAATTGAGGTTGATCTCAATAGCAACAAGTACGTCAGTGAAGAGCTACAGTCCGAAGTCGTTCCTTTCCTTCAAGGCATCTGTGGAGCTATCTTTCAGCAGGATAATGCACGCGCATACGTTGCAAAGACTGTTCGAGACTTCTGTTCAGCCCAACACATGCAACTTCTTCCTTGGCCTGCTTATTCGCCGGATATGTCGCCTATTGAGCACGTATGGAATTCGGTTGGTCGGTTCTCGCTCGTGATTCGTATCCTCTAGCTTCAAAAGACGAACTTTTCCTCTGCATACAAGCAATATGGAATTTTCTTCCACAAGCAGACATTCAAAATCTGTTTGACTCCATGCCACGTCATATAGCAGCACTTATTGCAGCGCGTGGCGGCTACACCAAATACTGATTTCGGACACATAATATTGTTTTTTTTTTTTTTTTGCTTTGAAAATTTCGTTATTTATTTGTACTAATGCAAGTAACTCGTTCATTTAATTTCATTAATTCTGAGGATTCCTTCATGGTGTTATATTTTTTACAAACAGCAGTATATATATATATATATATATATATATATATATATATATATAAATGTAAGGATAATTAAATTAAACTTAAAATCAACTCCCTAGACCACTTCTAACTTTTATTTTCCCGTTACATCTTCAAGTATTAAATTTATTATCCAGTTCGGAATGAAGAACACATGGCTTTAACGAAACTGTGCCGCTCCGACCATTAATTTTTATTATCTAGTATTTCAAATATACCTCTTCAGTAAGGAATGTACTTGAACAGACATCTGGCTTTTGAGTAGCCTCGGACTCTTGATTTTTAACACGTGTCCGTCTCTCTCTCTCTTTCAAATCAGATTCCTAAGTGATTTCAGGAATAAAGACAGTTAAAAATAAAATGTTTTGATGTTCACTCGAAAAACACGACATATATACATATAGAATTAAGCGCGTTTCGATTTCATTAAAAATATTTTCATAACTCTCATTTGGCTTAAAAAGGACATGACGAATTTCTAAAACTATAGGGTTTCATTTTACGCTCCTTACCCAAAGTGAACTTCCTAAAATCCATTTTCACTGGATATCTTCTCATCATTTTTCTTTTACGTGCATGTATATAGATGGATGAACACAAAGAAAAATTAAGAACACAAATAAAATTTAAAAGAGAAAACATTGTAATGCATTTTCTGATGCATAATACTTACTATTTTTATCGTTAAATTACATCTGTTACATGTGATTATTCATAAACAAAACATATAAAAAAAGTGTGCGTGTGCTTTTGACCACACGATAGAAGTGAAAACATCTTTTGTAATGTTATTTCAGGGATTAGCTCAGTGAAAAAAAATAAGGGATATTAGTATTGTCATATAAATTTAATTATTCATATATCTGTACTCATACAGTAATATTTTTGATAAAATATGCTATCACATTTGTGAAGTAATTGCATTCCAGAAGGAAACCATAAGTTTATAGTAGCTAAAAGAGGTTATAAACACCCTAGTTTGAAATTTATTTAAATATCTAAAAAAAACTCGGTCAAGCATTGTTCCGTACTTCGTAGTGCTTTCATTTGGGTCATTTGACACAGTTATATATAATTTAGATTTAAAAAAATCATCTATAGGTTTTGATTTGTCTTTTGAAAAAAGTCTCTACCCCCCACTTAAAATCATACATAATTTGTTCAGAAGAGCCGATCAATGTAGGCAACTAAAATTTTATGAATGAATTTGATAATTTTCTCTACGATATGGTGAAATATAAATAACAACTATTAGAATTATTTGTCCATTTTCTGCTTTACATTTCGCAGAACAAATTTCTTCGATACAGGGCTGATTAAACCCAAATGATTCTGTAGTATTTGATACTACATCCATTTTTTACATAGTATAAAAAATGAATTATAAGGAAGTACATGCACATTGTATAATATTAGAATTGATAATTGAACATTTAAATAAATAAAACATGGAAATATAAAAAGCAAGCATTAATTTACTTGACCTCAAATTTCTTTATTTTTTTATTAACCTTCGGCGTTAAAATTTATTCACTGCGCTATTTTGAATAATTATTTAAGCATATATTCCGAATGTAATGAATACTTTTTTCAAAAATATGAAAATTCAGGTGTGTTACAGTTTACAGAAGTTGAATGAAACGAATACAAGATATTTCACAAACAATTCATGTAATTCCAGATATGCTTCAGTTATGCTTGTGAAGCAACATAATTGGCAATCAACTTTAAGGTGTTTGACCCGAATCTTCTCAATATTAACAAATTATAAATAAAATGTTACGTTGAAAAGATTTTCATAACAATATCTGTGGGCATTTTTAAACCTCCTCTTTCCAGAAGTCTCAAATATTTGTTCCCTTCGACATTTTCTGAGTCGAAATTAATTTTTTTATCAACAAGAAGTATATATTTGCAATCGGAGCATTCGAATTTTATATTATGCGCGCAATAACCCGCTATGTACATTAAAACTTGATTTTCTTTTATTGAAATACTACCCGATTTATTTTTAAATTCCCTAGGGATTGTCTTTTTCGAAGCTTGCATCATCTGTTCATCTTTTAGGAAACGAAAAGACGAAACGTATGGTTGCCCAGGTTTATTAGATGAACATTATACAATAACGATGCATTATTAAAAAATGTGTGCAGCTTTAGGTTAAGTTATTAATAAAGTTTTTAATATTTTTTAAGATAATTAAGATTTGACAAAATAAAAAAAAACACTAATTGTATATTTAAACACTAATTTCTCATATAAAACTAAATTTTTCAAATTTATAAATAATTAAGGATGTTGGCATAAATGCATTAATTTACTATACCATGCCTTCAAAACTAAAAAAGAAAAGAAAATTCAATAATGACACAAGAATAAAGTTATACAATAGTATAAATATCGTACCTGTCTTTCTGGTTATTCCTATTGATATATCCTGAGTAACAAATACACGGGGGAACATGAACTAACTATTTATAAGCCAGGAATGTCTATTGAAAAGATTATAATAAGTACTATTTTTTTTTACTGTTTTATTGAAAGGTATTGGCTGTCCACAAAAAAAACATTGAAAAATATATTAAATACACTTAATTAAATAACAATAAAAATTATATATATATATATATATATATAATGTATAGATAACACTCCTTCATTGTGTGCGTTGGTTTTCCGATGGAAGCGTGTTCTTGAGATTCTGAAATTCGAGGGAATGTGTGTTTTAAAGCATCTGGAAGAACAATTAGCTGCCAAGTGAGCAGTGTCGATTTAAGCTCACTTCGGGCCCTGGGCACGAAATATCTACAGGCCCCTTGGCATTGGAGGATCAAAATTTATAACCAGACAATCTGGTTAACTCCAGCTTATCTGGGTCTTTCCTGGTCAATTCAAACTCCGGGCACCCGCCCCAAGCACCCAATGGATAAACCGGCACTGCTGGTGAGTTCTTGTTTTTCAAGAATGAAGATTAGCTTTGAGATTTAGGTTTTCTTACCGATGCTACAAGACATTTAAATAATTTAAATTTAATATTACATGGAAAAATTGTTCTTTTCCAATCCTTATTGTTCTTATAGCTTATTTTGTGAATACACTTTGGCTTTTTTTGTCTCGAATTTGGACAAAAAAAGAGAAACTGATGCACACCTAGAACAATCCGATTCTGTTAGCATCTTCGACAACTGATCCTAATGTAGATGACTCAGTGAGAAATGTGTACGAAATAAAAAATCGCACTAAGAAAGTGCTGACTCTTTAATAATTATTTAGAATTAGATTTCTCTGGTTTCTTATTTTTATTTTTTCCTAACCTAATTGATAGAAACTGAAGAGGGAATTCTAACAATAAAACTTAAGTTTGTACTTTTGTCTTATTTATTATATTATTTTTAAATTTCCATTACATAAGACTTGCATAAATTATGTGCTATTTGTGTGTTAAAATTTCATAATAAGCCTACAATTAACATTTTTTCACCTTTTCATATTTTTTTGTTTGTTGGATAATTCCTACAAGTAAAATTTTTTCACCTTTTCATATTTTTTTGTTTGTTGGAAAAGTTTAAAGAGGCACTCATAACTTTTTTTATCATATAGTAGCACTCTTCCCCAAAAGGTTGACCACCCCTGATATAAGCACACAAGATAGAAGGCTTAGTTTTACTCAAAACCCGGGGAATAAGTTGCTCTGGTCACGTGATGTTTTCTTCTTTTAAGTATTTCGCGGACTATTGAATCTTGACAACCTTGCCGGAGCACAATTTCCGACCAAATACGAAAAAAATCGATTGCGCGTTACATTTCCGAACCTGACGCATCGTTCTTCACTCTTCAGCAAAACACGCCCTAAGGAAGTTATTACTTCAAAAATCTAAGTTTGTTTTTATTTTATAAGATTTAAGGGTTTTAGGCTCAAAATGAGTCATTTTATCATATTCAAAATTGTATACTGAAGAAAATTTGTTACAAGCAGGGGATGATGTACGACTATTTACAAAATTGTCAACTACATAATCCCAATTAATTTAATTCGCTTCAAGACTTGTAATGGATTCCTGCTCAAAATGAATCATTGTTACATATTCAAAATTGTTTACTGATGAAAATTTGTTACAATCAGGGGATGATATACGACTATTTATAAAATTATCAGATGCATAATCCAAATTAATTTAATTCGCTTCAAGACTTGTAACGGATTCCGGCTCAAAATGAGTCATTGTTACATAATCAAAATTGTTTACTGATGAAAATTCGTTTGAAGTAGGAGATGATATATGGCTATTTACAAAATTGTCTGTTGCATAATCCCGATTAAATTAATTCGCTGCAAGACCTACAGTGTATTCCATAAATTCTCTTGCAAAAGCATTTTAATAAAGAAGAACTGATGAACCATAATTATAGATGAAGATAAGACACCATTGTTCTACAGATAATAAAAAAGATACATACAAACTTCCTTGTAAAAAAATAAAGCCTCATTCTCCGACTAACTCATTGCGTAAAATGTATTTAACTTGAATCATTATCTACCTTTGCAGTTTTATTAAATGGATTAATAGTATGTGTAAGGAGAGTTTTTATGACTACTTTCTGAAAAAAATATAATCAACAACATATTCTTTTATAAAAAGATGTTTATTAAATATCAGTGCATCACTAAATTTTCAAACAATGGACTTAATTTCTGTGTTTCTGTGGCGTCATAGTCACATGATAATTACAAACACGTGTTTCCTGCCAATCAGGTTGTTGTTGCCGTGTATGACAAAGTGTAAAGGTGTATGTAACAAAATAAAGATATAGAAATGAGTCAAATATTGCCAAATGTGTGAATCACTTCCGTGCAACATCCATGGTACGATCCGAGTATAGGATGTCAATGCTGTAGTCATTGTCTATTTTAAAAAGGGCACCAACAATGGAAGGGCAGCTAAAAAGGTGTTTGGGATCCAGTTGCTTGCCTGGGCAGTGCCTGCATTCCACATATGATCTGGATCCATCAGGCAGAATCTTCATACCATTAATATGTTTTGTCCTTAGTCTGGTTATTGTTGTTATAATTTCTCGGCTATAATTTAATTCTGGCAGCGAGAATTTTTTTCGTGGGTTTGAGCAGAGCTTTTGTCTTTCGACTGCTTTGGCATCAAAGACTGTAGTCCAAGAAGTTACAGGTTCAAGTGTTCTGGCTTCATTGGCAAGGAAATCGGCCATCTCGTTTCCTTCGATGTCAACATGGGCCAGGATCCACTGGAGGGTTTATGATTTGCCCAATGCACCAATGGAAAGTAAAAGAGAATTGATTTCTTGGGTGAGTCCCACTTTTCCTTTCTCGATGGCCTCAAGAGCAGATCTATAATCAGAGTGCCAATCAGTTCATAAATTTAAGTGACGTCTTAGTTACATGAAAAATGAAGTCACGTGTTTCCAGCTAATTAGTTCATGTGTTTCGTTGTTGCCAATATTTGCCTTTTGCAAATTCTTTTAAAAGTATGTACTTGTTAAAAATAACAATGTGCATAGGTCGATAAGTCACACTCGATTTAAAAGTACAATACAATAAAATGTTGTTTCTTAAATTTTGAAAAACTTTTCGAAATTTTTTTATTTTGATCATATTTACTGAATAATCAAATAACTAAAAAATCAAATAACCAAACTAAATTTTACAAGTAGAGCAGTAAAGCAATTCTAATGCTAATTTTAAATTCATTGGAAATTGAATTTATTCGTGACCGTGCTGAATTTATCCCATTGTGCATTGTCAAATAACTTGCTGTTTATAAGCATCGAATGTAATGACATATAAATGAAAATATAAAAACAAATAAGTTCATTACATAACTTTTTTTTTAAAAAGTATATAATTTACGTTTTAATTTCTTAGAAAGGAAAATAAATATGCATAGAATCCTAAGTGTTTTGTATTTTAAAGCTTTAATTGTGAATATACCAATCACTGATATGCGAAAGTTTTAAATAGTACGTTTCCGACAAGTGTTTTCAAATAACGGATCTTAAAAATTTTCTTTTCCACTAACTCGAATTATTCGGGTAATACAGATATACATTTTCAGTACCACAAATATAGAACTTTTCTTATCTATTATGAACTATTCCAAACAGCAAATGATTCCAACTTATTGCGGTCTGATACTATTCTACCTGCATGATAAGTGAAAGAATATAGCTGCTGAAAGTGGGATTAGGTTCGGATTAAGATACTTCGCAAAACATGCTCGGAAAAACGTAAGAGGTATTGGCTCCACCTCGAGAATAGAAATGAGCCAAAAAGCACAATCACAGGCTCATTTATAATCAGAGTGGGTGGCGGGAAAACGTTGACTTCCTGAGTGCTTTGGTAAAGAAGGAAATGGAGATGAAAAATAGAGATCGTGCCAGAAATTCCTTTTTCCCCCATCTAGCGTGAAAGTTCCCAGTTTTCCCTTTTTGAAACAGCAATTGAAACGTACTTTTCATTTTATTTAGATTCAATTTTTAGTTATAATATTACAGGCACTAACAGTTTTAAATAGTATTTATGTTAATATTATAGTTGGTTTCTCTCTCTCTCTCTGGGATGAAAATTTTTATTTATTTATTTGTCACTCTAGGCCTTTACAAATTAATATGATGGAAATATATTTATGAATGATTTATTATAAGTAGAATTAGAAAAAACTTTCCAGACATTTTTTGTAGAATTTGATTGCAACTCCATTCAAAACGAAATATGTTTTATGATGAGTAAACTAATAACACATAAAATGTAAGAAAAACAAACGACAATGTGGAAAGTAATGTATTATAATGCACAGAATTAGCACGATTTAATATTAAAATACTTTTAATAAGATTCTTACTGAGCATCATATCTTTAATTATATCAATTAATATGCGAAATATTCACAACATTATGAAAGTATTACGGTCAGAGTTTTTGAACTCTTGCGTTAAACAAAAATCAACATTCATTTTATGACGATTTTTAAAATGCTTTATTTCTTAGGAATCAAGGACTATATTTATACAGTAAATAATTTTATAGAAATATATAATTATATATTATATATTAAGGATATATATATATATATATATATATAAGGAAATTAAGATTTATACTAAATTGATTAACATCTCTAAAATATCATTGAATTATTTAAGGTAATTTTCACCGTTTGCCTCTATTCTATATTAGTGTTATGGTTGAACAATTTATGGTTTCTACAAAATCAAGTTTATTCCTTGAAAATGACGAATATGAAAAATAAGCTATAAACCATTTCACGAACATAATTTATGGAAATTAAGATTTTAAAATAAATAAATAAATGGAATCATGAAATATTAGGAGCTCAAAATATTTTAAGAGAATAAAATATTCGTATGATATTGTTTTGTAAAAAAATATTAATTCTAGAAAGTTAAACTTTTCTTCGCGCCTCAATTTAAAAGGTTCAAAGCTGTGAAAAAACCAAATTTTAAAATCAATCATTTAATATTTTATAAATAAATTGGAAGATATTTTGAATTCCTTTGGAATTTCCAATTGTAATTACAGATACACAAAAAGGCAAAAGCAATACATAAAAATGCAATGCATTAAGAAATACCATTATATTATTTTTTTTCAATTCTGCAGTTCAAATATTTTGTTCCATTTTATAAATTTGGATAAAAAATATATTTTAAATAATTCACTTCATGGATGCGTCTTATCAATTGCAGCACAACATTATTCAATTTTGTATGCAAATAAGTTGTAAGTATAAATGAAATTTGTCTCCAGATGCAAGCAATGCATGGAAAGTAATACTTCTAAAAGGCACTGTGCTCAAGGATTGTGACCATCAGAGTGTCAATGTATCATTTGAATATCCCATATAATTACTCAATTTATGAAAATTCAACAAATAGCTTTAATTATATTTTCTACATTTCAAAAGGCTGTATAAATATTACAAGAGCTTGGCTAGTGGTGCAAGCTTGTCAACATTAACCAAAATAAAAATATTCTTATCACTAAACACTTTAAAACCTAATAAGGCTACGCTCGAAAAAGAGATATGCAAATGGTAGGATCAAATTGGTATACGTGATGTGTGATATATTGGCACAAGTGTTTCTATATGTTTTGAAAAATAAACTTTACAAATTGGATATGAGTTCATAGTTATATTGTATTTTAATGAATAACACTACAAAAGTAAACAAAATCAATAATGCGTTGGCCCATTTCTAGCTCTAATTCAAAATGTTATCCTGTGATTTAACTCGTTTGGGGGATATTTTCCTTTGGAAATGTTTACCATTCCCATTTTGAGTGGTGAGTAATATTTTCAGAAACAGTAGAAGATGCCTGCTCATTAAAAAAGGGTTTATTACCACAAATTCTGGTGACAGAACCCTCCAAGAAAGTGTTATAAAAGAACGAAGAATGAAAGTAGTGTGTGTGGTGCGATATTCACATGATGTAATGTAAGCCAAGGAACCTTGAAAAGAAAGGAAATGCTACGGGAGTATAATTTCATCGATTTACCATCGTACATAGGTATCGCACGTGTCGTGAATGACAACCATATGGACCTGGATGTGAAATAAAATAACATTGCATTCCATAAACTACTGGACATTGGGCTGTAGGGCATATGAGAATCAAGTAATACACCACTGTTTTTAAAATATACTTTTCAGTCACTTGTCAATTCAATGTATGATACCAATCCCTGGAAGGAAGTGAACTTCAGTCTGTAGAAACAATTATGATTCAGTCTGGGAAAACGATTATACTACAATGGTGCGTGCGGCACCACTGCAAACATTGCAGTTGGTGATATTGACATCTTGACTTTAGCCCTAATTCACTGAATCACCTAAGCCTTTGCAGTCATTAGTATTACATCCGATCATTGAAACTGACGCATTAGTAGCTGCGAACACTCACTCTGTCCTCGCATCCTCATAGTCTCCCTTGGTCCACTTCTATCTTCCAGATGCTCTGTACGGCTTTAGTTCCCTAATTTCTGCAGGCATGGTTGAATGCTATCATCGTTTTGACCCATTTGTCAAACAATCTTATAACTTCTTTTCTTTGGAACCTCTCACTAAAATGGTAGCATTTGTTCATACTACTTTCAAGTACCGGTCAAAGTGAGTCGTCGGAAATTCATTCACATGGAATTGTCCTCTATTTTATATACCATCCAGATGCTTCATTGTAATACCCTGGAGCTCAAAAATCAGTAATGGACACCAAAAATTATTCATTTTCATGTTCTATAGTGTGGAATGTGCTTGCACAAATTAGTACCATTCGAATGACTCCGTCATGGTGAGTCCCTTTTTAGGATTGAGTATATATAATGGTTTTCAACTGAATTATGCTCTGCTGCGGAATTATGCTTTTTCATCAGAACTGAAAATCATTTCTTATTTTCTAACCGCTGTAATTTTTTTCAGTAACCTATGATTTTCAATCACGGATACATGGAGCTCAGTAAAGCGAAGGGTTGTTGTTTAAATCAATTGTCATTCTTAATTGCGGAAAGTCGAGTTCCAGCAGGATGAAATAGTTGATAGATGAAAAATAGATATACTTATGTATGTAGAAACATAAAAAGAAAACGTCAATCTTTCCCTTTTGATCACGACTCTAATAATCTTTAAACAAAATTTGTTTCATGGTGACAACTAGGTCAATACAGATTTCATTTTAAAATATCAGTATACTAAACGAAAAATACATACACGCACACACATCAAACGGAAAAGAATTCGAGATTGGAAATGTTTCTTGATATGTTAAATAAAAAATTAAACTATAGATAAGAGGTTGTTAAATTAAAAATTAAAGTATAGATTAGAGGTTCACGCCCATGTACGTTTCAGTTATGTAACAGAATAATAATAATTTTGTTTTTGTTGTAACAGTTTATAAATTGTGTTATGTTTTTTGTCTGGAAAGTATCTAGACTAAAAGATTGCTGAGGAAAACATTTTACAGTTGTGAAAAGTAAAAAGTAGTTCGTGTGTGAGTGTGATAAAATTATTCTCATGCAAGTACATTTTAGTGTAGGTACATTTTGTAATAATCCTCCCCCAGTTTATCATTCATTGAATTTAAAAAATATTTAGCAAAGAGAAGATAAAAAAAGTAGCTTTAATTCAATAAAAAAAAATTAATTTTGTGAAAGTTGCTTTTAAACTAACAATTTATTTTTTTACTTTTTCTCAATGAAATAAAGCTTAGTTTGCTAATGTTCTACAAAAAATGTATCAATTTTACTTCAGTGCAGCTAGTATTGTAACTAGATATTGATCTATTTTGAGAAAACAAGAATATATACAAACTTTATTATTATTTTTTTTTTGCCTATTTATTTTCAAAAACAAAAACACATTAATAAAACACTAATACAATTTTAGAATAAATATGATGCCACGAAAAGTCCTTCAGAATTAAATTGGGCATTTTTTATGCTTAAAACAATGGTTTGATAAGATGAATTATTTGTTCAAAAAACACATAAATTATTAATGCATTTAGCTGAATCTTTTTCACGTTTTGTGTCTAAATGAATATTGGTTTATGAAGTAGGAAAAACGAAGTCACTTTTGCTTTTATAATTTTGTCATCAAGGATAATTTTATGATTACACACATACACACACATATATATAGGCCTCCATTGTAGTATCAAGACCCTTTTGGTATCTTCAATTTAAATATCTCTACACCTCTGTTTCATGTTCTGTCTGTTTTTACACAATGGTAGTACGATCATCTTATGCACCCTTTTTTTTCTTGATACGTTTCTTAAAATCCAATTTCTTTCCTTTTTAGTCTTCTAGGAAGTACAATTTGTTTCTTATCATTTTATTTTATTTTTATATTATATATTAATATATATATTATATATATATATATATATATATATATATATATATATATATGCTTTTAAAGAACAAATTAGTTCTTATATTTTACAATCTATACTCATTGGAAACTTACGTAAACTTTGTGTTTCCAAAAAAATTGTACTCCAGTTTTATTTTCAGTTATGTACTTTATAAATGATTGTTCGACTCACAATCCAATTAGGATAAAACCATTAACTATTTCTTATACTAAAAATAAAATTGAATTCACTTACGTGAAAACCGTAAAAGCTCTGAAAAAATTAGAAAGAAATAAACGAAAAAAAAATTTTCGTTTATTTCTTTCTAATTATTTCAGAGCTTTACTGTTAATTATTTCAATTTATTTCTCCTACATAAGGTACAACTTGAAACGATTAATAAACAAAATAGTAGAAAAGTTAGTGGAAGAGATTTATTGAGGTTTCAATGAAACAAAAAGAATTTAATGACCTTAAACTCCCTAATGGGTTTTCTTAGGAAATAGTGTTCAATGCTATTGTCTGAAAGTAAAATGATCTTAATGAAATATTTTTAAACTAAAACTCAAATAGATATCACAATTAACCTAAAATGGAAGAATATTGCCATCCCCATTATATATTTCACGTATTTTAATAACATTTCTTATATAAAAAATGACAGAATGTAGATTCTTGATTATGATAGGTAATTATTTTTTAGATATTTGATTTATATATTTCATTGTGAAGACAAATATTTAATTAATTTATTCATGTTTGTAAATATTACAAATAAAGTGATTTTTTTTCATTACCTCAAAATGAATACTTAATTCCTGAAAAATTCCATTTCGAAATGCTATTTAAATTTTTAATGCATATATTGTCTTTAAAAATGAAAAGCTGTTTTTTTTTCTCAAAATTTTTAAAGATTCAGATAGTTTATTCAGTTTAATATGCTTTTCTGATGTGTAGAATTAAGAATAATTTTACAATGAAAACTTTTAATTAATGTTCGCTATATCTTTAGCCAAATGATTGTTACAAAGCAATAGGGCAAATAATCATGGAAACTGTCTAGTTAAATCATTAGTAATGTAATAAGCATCTGGATAATTTTACTCTCCTATAATAGTTCATTTGCTTGTATCCATAATTAATTAATTTGGAAAGAAATTTAAACGAATCATTTTGTACTATACATCACGAACGTGGTGTTAAAAGCTATTCAGCTATACCTTTTACAAAATTTCCTTACTTGTCCAACTCTTCTACAAATGGTGATCATCTTCTTAATTTCCTGTTAAGATGACAAAGGGAATAGTTTCGTAAAAATTATGCATTATTTATTCCTTTTATATTAATACAAGATGTTCAATTTAAATACGATTCCGTTTATTTCTAGTACTTCAACCTCTTTTGATTTCATATACACCTTCTTTAAATTTATAAATTATAAAATTATCTTTAAATTATAAAGATTTAAGCAAAATTTATTACTTAATATTTTAAGTTTTTAAAGTTTGAAACAAAATTTGCCAGCAAATAGCGGTATATTGATTGTTTCTATGAACGTTGTAATAAAAAATAATGATGAGTGTTATTGGTGAAAGATCTTGTAAATTTCAACCACGGACAAGTGACGAAGATGACATCTGAGTTGGCATCCTACTTGTACACACCATATAATTTTAAGGAGTTTCATTCCAACATATTTAACGCGTATTAATCTCGTTACATGACCCGTTTTTGGTGACATTAAGAATAAAACGTGCTACTCTACAAAAAAAAAAAAAAAATGAAAACCTTGATTTTTTCGTAAGTATAACCATTCAAATAAATTTGTTACCGCAGCCGCTTACTATACTTATCGGTGGAAGTAGGAGTTCTGTAAAAAAATATTTGCTCTTGAAAGTTGCGTAACATGAAGTAGTGCAGGGACATTAAACAAAGTATGTTTCGTAAGAGGAAAGATAATTGTAAGATTGCTTTCAAACAAAGAAAAAAATTAACCGCTAGTGAAATATAATACAAAATGTACTATTTTGAGTTTTTTGAAATGTAACAATGTTTTTCAAACTGTAAAACACGCCCCCAGGTGACTGTGTTAATTCTACTTGGGGGGGGGCGAGCATATTAAAAAGTCGTAAGTAAAAAATTTTAAAAAATAAATAATTTACCAAAAGAAGGAAAGCAAAATACATTCCCCATAATAAAAAAATATATATAAAATGCACATTTACATGGAATATAATATATTTATACATATATCAGTAGTGTACAATGTATTTTGATAGTTAATTTATCAATACTGAATCAAAAGCAAGTTTAATAGTTACTAGTGACTCCCATGGACTTGTCATACACAAAATTATATACAAAATTTAATACTTGTACGGTTTACAATAGAAGTCGTATTGTAACTTTAGTGTCAAAGTACAGTTTTATTGCATTCAATACATTGTTATTGTATGGGGGAGGCGATGAAAATTATGACTGAAAATTCAGTCGTAAATATTGAATGTTTGAAAAGCACTGAGATATAATGTTCTTATAAAGCTGAATACATCAAATCACTGACTTGCAAATATTTCTGAACATTTGTTCTCGAAGAGTTATTAATAATTGACTTTGATCGTATATTTTCATATGCTAAGGCAGTACTTCTCAAACTTTCAATGTTTGCACCCCAATATTCAATCATAATTTTCTACGCTCCCCCCCCCTCCCCATAGAATAAAAATGCATTGAATTCAACTACACGATACTTTGAGGCTAAAATTACATTACATATTTAACCTTGTAAATGCCACTGGCGTATATAAACGTCTCATTGAATCAAAATGTCAATTGCCTTGGACATATATATTCGTCTCTCCGAAGTACAATCTTTTCTGTGCATTGCTATGCAATATATAGACCTTGACAGTATTTGCGAAGAATTTACTTGTTTCAGAGGATTTTCTTATCTATTCCTTTCCTCCCCATCCCTTTTTAATACATCACATACACGTGCCTAAGTGGAAAATGTTGGCATTAAGGAGCGAATCACGTAATTTTTAATAGGCAGTTAAGGGATCAATTATAATCAGTACAAATTATCATGATTAGTGCTAATTTTTGTATACAATTTTATGTATGACAAGTCCATGGGATCATTGGCAATTATTAAACTTGTTCTTAACTTAGTATTGTTAAAATAATTATAAAATACATTGCTCAGTATTGATACATTTATAAGTGTATTATATCAGTATAAATGTGTATTTTATTTTTAATTATGTCAGTATTTATTTTGTTTGCTTACTTTCAGTAACAATATAAATTTTAATATAATATTTTGTATTCGACTTTTCAATATGCCTCGCAGAGTTATCACGCCCCTCTAGGGGCACACCCCGCAGTTTGGGAAACGCTGTGCTATGGTATTGCAAAGGAGCAGCGTTGTTGGGATAGCTGTTAAGACCGGATCACTTCTGTGAAAGGTGGCGTTAGAACGTCATTGACATGCTCGTTGATAGGAACCTTGATGGGTCACAATTAGTGTGAGAGAGTCCAAGCGAATCTGGAAGTCAATCGGAGAGAGAGCTCATTGGAGTATGTTGAAAGCGTCGAAGAGTGTAGAAGCGTCATAGAGTTCTATGTCTGTAGAAGCGTCATAGAGTATCTAAGTCTGTAGAAGCGTCATAGAGTATCTAGTCTGTAGAAGCGTCATAGAGTATCTAAGTCTGTAGAAAGCGTCATAGAGTATCTAAGTCTGTAGAAGCGTCATAGAGTATCTAAGTCTGTAGAAGCGTCATAGAGTATCTAAGTCTGTAGAAGCGTCATATAAGTATCTAAGTCTGTAGAAGCGTCATATAAGTATCTAAGTCTGTAGAAGTGTCTCTCTAGGTCTGTGAAGTTTCGTAGGTATAGTCTCCGGGAACCTTTTGGTGTCTCTTAAAGGTGGAATACGTCAAGCCAAAAAAAAAAAAAACGACACGTGAGGCAGGATTATTTTGGACGCAGCCGGAATTTCTTTTCGGCTATTGGTCCTAGTCACACTAACGTGGTGAACTTTTAAGCCGGAGATAGGCTTGGGAATTGAGCCGATCACCTCTCTGTTGGCTGGATAAAGACATATCAGACTTTGACTTGTCTCTGAACATACGTGTTAGGTTTTCCAATATGGAATATTTTTCAGGGCGAAACTACGTGATCACGGAGAAATTATTAGTTCCCTAACAGGAAACGGGTCCTTTGGTAGAGACTGCCACACGAAGAAGCCAAGAATTTTTGAAACTTTTTTTAGTTCCAAAAATAGGGATTGAATTTGATACACATTCACTAATCTAGGAAAAAACGCAGTTTAGGAAAAGATTTTCTTTTAATCTTTTTTCAATAGTCATGTATAACAGATTTTTATCTTTTAATTTTGTAGATGTTTTGAATGGAACTTTCATTGGGAAAAAAAAAGAGAAAAAGTTACAAAAATCCTTTAAAGTCAATATCAGAAACCAGTTTTTCGAGAATTGTCCAAAAGTACGAATAACCAAATATTTCATGACTAAAATATTCAAAACGATTACATATCTCCATCTATGTATACTCATGTAAAAAAGTCTAGTGCGTTATTTTGATTTAAAAAAATATACAAATGTGGCTTATCTCAATAGTTTTCTTCATTTCTTTATTCTAAGAATTCTAATTCAATTCGTTTTTCAGACACATATTTATGACTACATGGAATTTTTAAAACTAACAAAAAATAAATAAAAATTTACATTATTTTTGTAAATAGATCTGCTTTTGCTGCTCTCTTGCTAAATTCGAACCCCTCCCAAACAGCGCCGTTATTTTTTAAATGACTCTTGAGGAATGAAAACAAACTTTTCCGTTTAATTCTAAAATCTCTTGCAAAAAAAAGGTAGTGAAATAGAGATTTTTTGTAGAATGGGGTGGAGAGCGTTGGCAGTTCTGGATGATTGAAGAGACAGTTGACATCGAAAAGGATGGAGAGTGGAAATGTTTTACTACTATCCGGTTTGATAAAAAAATCATTTTCACTCAAGAAGTAATTTTTTTCTGAGCATTTTCTCATACATATTTTTTTGACGTAACCCCACCCAATTCAGTGAGTATTTCATGATGCTGTATGATGGAAGTTATTGATCCCAGCATTAGGTTTTGATTGCTATTAAAAATAATTTTATAGCCCTCGCCTTTTGATTGAAAAAGGATAGGACTTGATTTCTGAAATGGAAGCGTATTTGCGCTGTCGGCTACACAAAATGCAACACCCTAAAGGAAGCATGCAAACCATGTGAAATATACATCATGCGGTGGCGGCGATGAAATATGCAAATCGTTAGCGTTATAGCGCAGACGAACATCACGAGTGATCATAGCGCCAACTAGCAAGCGCTATATTAAGGTCTCAGGGGTGTTAAAATGTTTCGAGAGCACAAATATGAACATTTTTCGACTAGAAATAATTTGATTTCCTTTACACATTTTTTATAAAGGAAAAAGTTTCAAAAAAGTATAAATATCTAAAATATAATCATAATTTTAAAAATAATAAGCACATAAATATAAGAAACTTTTTTGTAAGAAACAAATAGTAAGTTTTACGACGCGCATGATATTTTCTGAAATAATAATTCTAATTACTAGCAATAAGTTGATTAATGAAGTCAAATATATCCTTATTATATGGTAGCGATTTTATATAAATAGAATAAAAAATAATATTTTTAAAAAATAAAAAATAAATTTTTTAAATTTTTTTAAAAAAATTTAATTTTTTTGAAATTTTCAAAAAAATTACAATATGTAATACTATAAATAGCTAGGATTTTAAAGATTATGACAGAGTTTATAATTCTGTAAAATTTTATGCATCAAAGTATGATAGTTTTTGAAACGCAATGCGCGTAGTGAAAAAAACACAAACTGAGAAAAAAGGCTTTAAAGTTTTAAATTGAATTTGAGAAAATAAATTTTAAAACTTACATGCTAAAATGCTCCAGGATCATAGGATATGCCTTCCTGTTGCTCAAACAGCTCAATTTCTTACTTTTTTAATTTTTTTGGCTCTGCGAGCTTCAAACGATGATGCTAAGCTCCTCTTTCTTGACGTAAAGATTCGACGATTGTCACGTTCAGCCAGGGACACACAAACATTTTTGTTAATTTTAAGCCAAATTTCTCTAAAAATAGTAATAAGTATTTGATTTCCATCATTAAATATGCTGGTTGCTAGATTTGCAGCAATCTTGCAATCTGAGGCTAGAATCAATACGTCTTAGGACAAAACTTCCAGATTAATGAATTTAAACTTTCATTAGGATTCTGTGTCTTACCTCCTAAACATTTCTTCAGGAGTGCCAGATGAGATAAGTCTACAAATACAGGCTTAATTACATCTCGAACAGCTTTCGCAACTGAGGGTTTGTGTTTATAATTTTGTACATTATTATTAATTGCAGCATTATACTTACACCATGTATTGGATTTGTAGGACAAAACCAGTGCATGGTTCATCATGGTGCTGCAAGAATGACCCCAAACAGCAAATGGCTTTCCGCATTTCTTTACACTAGTAGAATGCATCGAATAGCATTATCATAGTAATGCGCAAGCTTATCAATTAAACTATCAGTTAACCTACCTTTACCGCCTATAGTTTTACTATCAGATAATTTCTTTTACCATATACTAATTAAGCTTCCTAAGTCTTGTACCCATTCTCTTTGCACATGGCCTACACTTCTATTTTCTGAATAAGATGGTCATCGTCATATGGCGTTGTTTTCAGAAGGGCATTGAATGTTTTTGTGTCGCCATCTCCTATGTAGTTCGAAATATTTCAGGTTGTGAAACTTTTCTGATCAATTAAAAATCCTCAACATCCCGTCAACCTCCATCTTACCAGCAGAGCCAGAATAATTTTTTCTACATGAAATCTTACGCGCTCTTTGCCATTTATTGTACTTGATACCAAACTTTACCCCTTTTATAACTGTCGCATCCTTTGCAAAATGAGGACAAACACTTCCCTATCCAAAACCTTACTGTTTCGGCCCCTATTAGAGTACATACTCCAATCAACGATGAATGTCCTCTCGTCTTCCAGGTCCCATCACCACTTACCGTTAAAATGTTATCAGGAGACGAAGAATTTTCTTCGACAGCTGCCCTGTTCATGCATTCTTCGGCGACTTCCTTCATAACAAGTGAAAGTTTAATTATAATAACATCATATGATTTTTGTTCAACAGGATTAGGAAGACTCATTACAGCACAAAAGGTTTTTAATGACTTAGACCTTGACCTATGCATCTCATTGCTAAATAGATCTTCTGTTAATTTCTGGAGCATTATTTTTTTATTCCCAGTGTTTTCAACAGCTTGAAAAAGTACAAATACTCCCACAGTTTTTACAATGTATTTCAAAATTCGAACATAAACCACGAGTGGATTTTTCATTAATTGTTAATGGTTTATGACATTTTAAACAGCATGATACTGACAAAATAGAGCTAAAGGTTGAAATAAAATCAAAAATACGATATCCTTTGAAGTTTTCACTTACCTTAACAAGATTTGACTTTAATGAAGTCTGAATTCCTGAAAGTTTTTTACTTGAAGCATTTTTCATTTCGGCACACTTACTTGTATTTTCATTTCTGCACACTTCCTCTATCTTTCATGACTTAACATGTGAGTCACTTACCTTTAAATATTTATTTCCTCTAAATCTTCTTTCTTGGGGCGATTGCCCAATACTTTTCAGGTATCCATTAATCAATTTTTTGTATAAAACAACAAATATCTTCGATTTAGAAAGTGTTTTAAAAAAACGTGTGCTAAAGTAAACACAACAGAATCAAAACACAGCAGAATGAATGTGTTGAGTTGCAGGCTTCCTTCTGATCAACTCAAGCGCTTAAAATATTTCATGAGGCTTATTAAAAACAGAAAAATGAAGCGTAGCATAAATCAAAAATAAGTGGGCGTGGCATGTGTCCATTTAAAAGTTGTTATGACTAAATTGCTGTTTGCAATTTTTTGAATAACTTTCGAAGTTTTTAGAGTATTGTCACGTGGTTAGTATCAAAATGTTAAAAAAATGAGAACAACATATATTTTTTTCGAAAATTCGAAAAAAAAAGGGTTAACACCCCCTGAGA